>JARHVA010004079.1:292500-315000 GCA_037957365.1 Torreya grandis | reverse complement strand
CATTTTTACTAGTTGTATAAGTGGTTAAAATACCCATTCCTATAAATAGGGGTGGTGGATATTGAATTTTATCTGAGAACACTATATCCACTAACTACTATGATTATTTAAAGGACCCCATCTAAACTCATATCCTTATCATCACTCATCAAGAAGAATTCATAACTGAAAAATAAGTTATACCACATAGTTATGGTGTTGATCCACTCTACTCATCAAAATAACTAGGTACTCACACTAAAAATCCTCCAACTTATCTACATATATGTCATCTTGAGGACTAATGTGTGAATTATAATCAAACCTTACCTCAATATTATGTCTAACCAGACTCACCTATAAAAAAAGCAAACACTGTTATTAATTTTAATGCAAGTTATCATGAGTGTTCAACTCTTGATCAATAGGTTATTTTTCCTTATGCTAATAATCAAGTGTATTTTGGTGTTTTTAATAATCAAGTGTTATAAGAGGTGTTATACAAAAAATGCATGAGATGAATTATGATACTACATTTTTAGTTTCACAACTTGAAATATATAGTTATAAAAATGGGATAAGTACTGAATCAGTTACATTAACTAACAATTTTCCATTTAGAAAGAAAAAGGCACCAACATTAGTGATGAGGAAGAAACATCAATAATCTTAGGTGAGATCCTACATGAAGATTGAAGTAGAAAAGATATGTGTGGTCAAGAAGAAGGAACATACATTTATTTCTTTTAGCATGGATATAATATATAAGAATTAGAGTAGATACATCAAGAAGATGTATGTTATGTATCTCAAACACTAATATGAAATGTTGCTTCTCTTACATTTAGTAAGCTAGCTCTATAATATCAACAATTTGGGGGTATCCAATTAAAATCCATCTCTTCATTAGAAATGGAGGAATTAGAAGTGAGTTAAGTGGTTTTACTTGTATCTGAAGAATTGGACTCTTGGAAGTAACCTATATAATGGGACTACAACACCCATGAGATTCTCATAATAGTAGTAAAAATCAAGTTTGACATGATTAACCATAAACACAATGGCCTGAATGAAGGAATGAAGCCAATGGGAGTTGAAGATAAATATTACATAATCCAATATAAATATCCACATACTTCATCCATTGATGATAAAACCAAAATTTCCTTAACTTGGGAAGACCCAAGTCCACATATTCTAGATGATAAAAATGATAATATAGACACTACCAAAATATCCATTTATTTTAAGAGAAACCAATAGTGGAGTCAACATTGAGATTCCACAAATAAAACATCTCTAACAAGTTAGGTATACAATTTAATCCAATATGTATTGATTCTCACCCTTATCCCTCACCACAATTTAATTTTTGTGTAGAGGTATTTCCTAAACCTATATCCTAGGTGCTTGTTGTTAATGAAATGTAAGTACATGTCTAGGTTATATAACATAAATATGACTAACTTGCATGAAATTATTTTGAATAAGGTTATATGGGATAGGGTATTTCAATGTAAATGAAAAGAGGGGTGAAAGTACATGTCCTCCCCTAGTAGGATTCCTACCAACATTTTAAAAATATTGAACATGATTATGTTCTATTTTAGGTGTCAAATTATAAGGAGACATTTTTTCTTGTCAAACAACATATCCTTAACCCCTACTTCCAATTTAAAATAGCTTGGGATGATCTTACAAATATTTTCCTTTTGTTTCCTTACTTTCCCTTGATTGGTTTGATTTTCCATTTTTTTCTTAGTTTAGGTTTTTTTCTTTATTTTGTATTTTTGCTTTCCATGTCGGGTCTATCCCAACTATTTTGTATTGTGGTTCCATGTTGATTAATGAAAATTAATGAACTAAAAGCCTAACATTAGGTAACATAAGTGACACTTTGTGGGAATGCACATTTTGAGTTATTTTATTATTTTATATCTTATTGTTGAAGGCTAAGATTGCTATGTGTCATAGACTTATTCTTATTTGGGTATGTTTGGGTAAAACTAGTTGGTTATTAAAGGTATCCTATTGAAACCAAGAACAAATCTCACATCTTAAAAAATTTCTAAATTTTCTTGGGTGAATATTTTATGGTAAAATCCTAAGGTAAGAAGTGTATAGTTTTGTATTTTGTTCACCATAGTGGTCCAAAACACTAAATTGAGGTATAAAAAAGAGAAAATAAATAGAACATAAAATAAATCAATTTTATAAAAAAATAGTCTTGGGTGATTTAGGAAAACTCTACTAGGTCTATATATTCTTGGCTAGTAGTAGAGAAATGTCTTGAGTGATATCAAAGGAAATTACATTAGGGATATAGGCACATCATTGGAAATGGAACAATGTCTAGGTAAATGTATTTAAGCTAAGACTCACTAGAATGATGATTATAACCATAGTAATTAATCCTTGGAGATCTTATGAAATGATAAATCAACTCATTTTTACACACATTAGGTCAATAAGGATACCTAATTTGGTCACTCAGTTGCTCCCATCTTCTCGCTTATTGTATTTTTTCATGTTCCATGCACTATTTTAACTATAAATTATGGGTTCTTTAATTGCTTATTTTATTTGAAATACTTAGTATTATTTTATAGTAGAGTTACCATTTTTTTTTGCTTACACAACATGTCTGAATTTCATCACTGAAATCATGGAAGCTCTTTTTTATCTGGAGTATGGTATTTTGGTATAATCAAGTCTAGGTTTATTTTTATTCATTGTCTAGTTGAAAAAGGTTCTTGATAAGTTTTAAATTTGATATTGTATTATATTTATTCTTTGAACTAATTATAAACATAAAATTTCCATTATATGCATTTAGTCTAGAAGATTTTTAGTAACTAGATCTATATTTGTTATTAGGTATGCATTGATATATCTATCAAAATTTGTCAAAAATATAATAAGATTTGGTCTGAATCAAATCATGTTTTGAACTGCATTAAAGTTCTCATTTCTAGACCATTTCACCTAAAACTTGAATAGATTATCTAACTATTTTAGAGTGTCTACATTGTTTCCTTGGCATTTTTGTCCATTTTTATAGTATTTCAAGGTTAATGGGATGGATATTTATGTGTTTTATTATTTGAATTGGTCACTTTCCCAAAAAATGGACTATTTTTGGCTTTAATCTAGGCAAAAAATTCTATTTTTATTCACAATATTGATTTGTTTACCTTTATTTTTGAATTATCCATTTTGGGCAAAATTCATGTTCCAAGTCTAATGACTCTTTTGATATATCTTTGGGCTAATAGTCACTTTCCATAAGTCCCTAGGAAAGAGAAGAGATTATATTTGTCACTTCCTCATTTTCTTGGTCAATTTTTAGTTATTCATTTTGATTCGACCCTCCAAAGGCCTAATATGAGGACATGTGTCATAATCCAATTTTCACACTTTCCTAAACCCCCTCAATTTCTTAAATAGTCAAAAGACCTCATGGATTTGGAAGATCACACCATGTGTAAAAATCCTATTTATCTAATATACTAGGATGAATCATATTATTTCAACCTATTGTCAATCTCCTAGATGCACTAGATCATGCCATGTGGCATGATCCTATTTCCTAGCTCCTGAGGATGGTTTATATGTTTTCAAGTCTCCCATTAGACTGAATATAAATGATATCTAGAAAAATTTCAAGATATCACTACATTAATATCATACATATCATCATCCCAAATAGACACTAAATTAGGCCCCAAATGAGTTAATACATGCCATATAGTGTGGACTACCAATTAGACATCACACTAGTATACATGTTAGCATTTCATGTGCTTAAATTTAATAGTCATTTATCTCATCAATACCATCATATAAATTTAATTATTTTCCCTTTAGAACTAACTATTTTAATTTTCTTAAGTCTTTAGAATGTGGGTCCAATTCATCCCTAGAATGGCTTAAAATTGATCATGTTTATCTATTTTTGATAATTTGGACTTAATCATTCATCTATTAAATGGACTAATTATGTCTTTTACAAAGATACATTTTTAGTTTTAAAATTTTTTTCATCTATATTTTTAATCTTTTGCCTTATCCATTTTCAGTTAAAATATTGTCATTTTAACTGTAACAACTAATTTATTTGAAAATAAATTATATTTTTTTTTAGAACTCTAATGGTTAGTTTGCTCTCTATAGGCCCAAATTATTTGATAAGTTACCACTTGTAAATATTATGGTTCTATACTTCTCTAGATAAATTCAAAGAAATAACTCTCCCAAACATCCTCTGGGTGCCCAAGATGATGCCAATTGGCATAATCCCACTTTATAGGGACTTTGAGATGATGAAGACATCGTGAGCAAGTTGTAGATCCTTCAAGTGAATCTGATTATGCCACTTGGCATCATCTCACTTATATGCATGTAGGATCAAGTAGGATCAATATGACAAAATAGAGATCAAACAAGTTCCCAAGATGACTCCATGTTTCATAATCTCACGTCTATAGGGTATTTATGCCATTGAATAATGAGAGAACATATAGAGATCTAATTGAGCAAGATCTTTCCACTGGTTAAGATCCCACTTCACCATAGTGAAATAAAATTCAAGACAATATGGACCGTTGAAAAAGCTATGAATTAGTGAGAAGTCACCATATAGTAGGAGATCAATATATTATGGACACATTTTATTTTGTGAGTAGTGAAAATTAGACATTTTGAATGATGATACATGTAACTCCATAAAATAATTATATGCTAAACTTGGCACCCATTTTGTTTGTCTAGGTCATCAAGATCTAGAAATTGTACTATGATTCCAATTACATATGAGTAATCATTTAATATCTTGTTTTATAGTGAAAAAGGATTGTCAAAATAGATTCCAAGGTAAATCAAACAATGGATTGAGTCAAGCAATATTGTGCATATTAGGATAACCAAGATAAGATCTAACAAAAATTAAAGAATGCCTTAATTACTTATAATAACCACAATAAAGCATACACATAATTTTCAAGTGGAGTGTTTGTAGATTTAAGATAAAATTTTAAGCCCATACATTTAATACGATAATAATCCATCATAAGCACCAAGTTTTAAGTTGCACTTATGAAATTGAAAAAGGCATTATTCCAATACTTATTACAAATATTTAATTATAAAGGGTTAATTCAAAAGTGATGATGTTACCTTTAAGATAAACACACATTGAATTTGTGCCTTAGTTGCTGCCTATTATTTAATGTTTGTAACCACATAATAGGTAGGTGATATATTATTAAAAATATATATTATGCTAGAAATGAGACAAAGTTAGAGGCTAGTTGATTAGTATTAAAAATTAGAATAGAGGAATTTTTTTTTCTACAATTTATAATTTCCTAATTAGGTTTTCTTGTAAGCAATGTTGTTGTGATGTATTTTATGTACTTCTACTAATTATGGTGGATAAAAACATTTTTTTAAATAAAATATCTCTAAATTGATTTTTTTGAAGACTGTAGTTCATTATCTATTCAATTATATGGTGATTTTACCATATCTATTCATATTTGAATACCTCATACTCTTATATCATCTTTGTCCATGGTTGTGCGTATATTGTTTAGAAAAAATATTGGTTCCATGGACTTCATATAAGTTAAATAAATCAAAATTGTTTTAGCTAAAAGAAAAGCTTACATATTTCTCACTACCCTCATCTTTTGTTATTTTCTTTATATATCTATTAGAGTAGGTAGAATAAAAAGTAAAATTTCAATCCATGTTTACAAGCTTTATCTTGATTATAAACCTTTTCATTATTATTAATGCACTATTGAATCCATGTATGCAATGAACAATTATCAAATCATATCTATATTCATGTCAAATTAATTTTTAATGATTTTCTAAGTAATCCACATAAATAAACCTATAATTTATCTAAATTTATTCCAAACTTTCCCCTTGAAATGGAATAGTTTCATATCAAATATTGAGTTACCTTGCAAGATAAGACCTAGTAGTAATAGAACTTGGGGAGATTTTGTCTCCTTTTAGGATAGGTTAGGTGCATTTCCACCTTGAATAATTTTTTGTGATAATAAACCCATCAAAAATTCTATAATATAATCCCATTGTGTATTCTCCCTTTTTGATTTGAGAGATGTATCTTGAAATTTAATCATTTAAAAAAAGATTTATATTCAACATGTTATATATAAAAAGATATAAATATATAAATCATGTGATAAATTTATTATATTATGTCATCATATAAATATTAGACCATCCAATCACATATAAAATATATATCATAAGGAATTAAAGTATCATGTCAAATATATATAGAAATGAGGGGCATAGTAAAAATTTGTCATAGTAATAATGATAGAAGATCCATGATATGAATCATGGAATTGAACATAAGTATAATAATACATGATATGAATCATGAAATAAAAATATCAATAAACAATCATATATATATCCACAAAAATTCACATGTAATGTCATGGCCATGACACATAAAAATAATCATATAAACATGCATGATATCAGTGTCTTAAATAGTAAAAGTCAAATATAGAAAAATCAATGTCATCTACATAAAAAGTAAAAAATGAGTCACATAATGAACACTAATGCCAAAAAAAATTAGAGAAAGATTAAAATATAATAATAGTCACAAAATAAACACCCAATGTCATGTAGATTCATAATCACATATAAAAAAAGTCATAAAAAGTCCCACAATGTACTAAACCATGAAACAAAATCAATCATGTATAAAATAGGAAAGGTTAATATACAAAATAAATACATGACATCATTAGATATAAAAAAATAGTTTCCATAACATGTAGCACTCTAAGTAGTATGTGTAAAATTAATTCATGTGTAATCAATGTAAATAACTCATTATGATCAATGGAAATGGTCATATAAATATGACACCTAAGAAAATTTGCTATGTATCCCTTAGTGTAAAATTTCCCCCAATGTAGGTAAGGTATGATCTAGGTGTAGGAACAACCTACATCTATATGTCCATGTCCTATATAACTTATATGTCCTACATCTCATTCATGTATACTATAAAATTCATGTGAATATAAAAATTGGATATATAATATACCATGTATGTATTAAATCATAAATAAATTATGTAAACAAGATTTACATGCTATGCAAAGTTATTGGTTTTGATTTTTTGTATTTTTTAAATACTTTATTTTTTTTCTTTTTTTTTGAAAACTATGGACTATATCAATTCTACCAATGATAACATCAATGGGATACTTTTATGTAGATCTTGGGTCAATCATGGTTAATTTTACACATAGTGGGCATATATTAACATAAGTATTTATATCATAATCAGAGAAGAAATATGTTATTGTAACATATCCATCATGGTCATCATAGACCTTATGATCTTACATATGTTGTGTAGTTATAGTGACCATAGTATCATGTGTAATATGGTGTATATTATGAGATTATGCCTATATTTGTTATGGACCACATATTAGCTTGTATAACTAGCTTAGGACATGACTTAGTGGGTAAAGCATTATAAACAAGGATATACCTCTGATCTAATTGACGTGGAAGTATTTGTCTATTAGGAAGATAAATTATATTGTTATGATTTTATTAGGTAGACATGTTTATAATGGTTTGTAGTTTAACCATACATGGGAAGGTCTATGGGTGAATATTATAATAATAAGGTATACCTAGGGTTTCAACTAATCTACTGATATGGATATACGTCATACATTGATGTACCTATTGGTCAATTTTATCCCACATACCAAGATTGTAATATCATGGATCAAGTTACTAATGGATGAGAAATATTTACATGGTTTCAAATACCCTTCATTATTTCAAGAGTGATTGGAATAAGTATGGAAGTGTATAACATTCATCTAGTTCTCCATTGTGTTCATCTAGACATCTTGGGTCTAGTGGTAGAAATTTTGAGTAGGCACTTTGCTGATGTTAAATACCATGTGTGGATGATTCAAGAAGAATTGATCATATATGATTGTTAAAATTAGTCTCAAGAGCACATGTGCCAAGTTTTAGGTCATCCTTCGAAGCACATCAAAATATATGAAGATCCAAAGTTGTCATCTCAATAAAAATCCACTAAGTTTCCATACTTATCCATTTTCAAAGAAGCTTAAATAGAGTTGAGTGAGAATATTGATGAGGCCATGTATCAAATGTGTGGAAGTCTTAGGAAAAATTTATCACATTTATTTATTTATCTTGGTCCCTAGTTGTTACTAAGTTTTAGGTCATCCACCAAAACACAATATATGTTATGCATGTTCAAAGTTGGCTCCTCAATTAGATTTTGCTAAGTTTCCCATACTTGGCCAAATAAAATAGACATTGATCAAAATGTCATTAGATATTAATATGGACATATGGTTTTATTTTATATGGCTTTCAAGGCTCATTATTGTGACTATGTTAACCATTTTCTAAAGGACCTAGGTATGGTGAACTCTCAATTACTACAAATATTGATGGGTATTTTAAGACCTAATGGGAATCCAAAAAGAGGATATGATCTATAAGTTTGCATTAATATAAACAACTATGGGAAAACTAATGACCTTAGATTTTTTTCCATCTATAGGTGGGAAATATGATCTAAACATGAAAATGGAGCAGATATGTGGTTAATGCAAAATGGTTTCATTTATCCACATGTCTCCATCATCGACAAAGTAGGTATAAACCACCACTCATGGAATGACCCTATTAGTTTAAATATTAGAGGTTTTGATCTTCACGAGCATGTCAAGTGAACTTAAGATACCAAGGTGGTGAATTAGTAATGGGATAAGTAGTTAAAGGTTTTTATTCTATTCATATAGATTGAGTCATCATGGAACAAACCCTTATCTCTAGTAGGACACTCTCAGCTAATAAGAGGAGTGCGGGGACTAGAGGGATAAAATGAGGTCTTTTTGTTGATAAATACATGCATTAAAAAGTCAATCATGAGGTGTCACCTCACTTCTTTATCATGTTGATCTTTTCTCCATTCTTAAAGGCATTATTCCCATATATCTTTCTCTCTTTCAACTATATATAGATGTTTGGAGCCAAAAAATGGACCCTCTCAATATTTTCTCTACTCTCTCTCTTGGTCATGACCACACTCTACCAAGATGGAACTTCTAACCTCTTAAGATGATTACAAATTGTTTTAGATTTCATAGTTTCGGCATAGTGTGTACATGTCATATTTGAATTGTGGTACAAGTCTCTCCCTTGTCAAATTATGATCTCACCTAGTTATGAGTTCATCTTATTATGCAGGTCATGTTTAGGGTTCTACATCTCTTGATATAAGCCCACATGTCAATACTATGATTGGTTAGTGATTTGGTAAACTTCATCATGAAACACTAACATATGATATATATTTGGGATTTTGGATCTAGTCTTTTATTTATTTCATTAGTGTTTTAATATTTAAGTAGGGTGGATCAACCATAAATTATGTTTATCACAACTATTATCTTAGGTTTCCCTTACATGCTTTCTCTCTATCTCTCTCCATTTTCCCTCATCATTAGTAGGTTATAGTAATGTGTAAATGATCTAAATAATGCATCAAAGGATTTATCCTCCTTAAAAATCCTAGAGGTATTACCCCATTATAGGATACCCATAACCTAATATTAGTCCCAAGTTGAGATAGATTTGGAAGTAGGACCAAGACACTCCTACCTCTATCTAGGGTGAAATCTAAATCTCTGATAGTTCTAGCATGCCTAATGGGACAAAGGTCCAAAAGAGTGGAAAGATCTTGGTGTGTCTTTCCTATAATCATGTTTTAGAAGTAAACACATTAACACCAATGGTGACTCCAAATCAAGCTTCTAGTTATGAGTAGACCAGGTATGTCTCAATGATGTTTTAAATCAATTTTTTGCATCTCACTTGACATATGAGATCAATATGAATAGATATGGTGAATATTCATATTATGCACCTCTTTATTAGCATCCCAAATATGATCCTCATGATCTATATGATTCTAATCGGCCTTAAAAATATTTTTTTCAAATCTATGAGGAATCTTGGCAAGTTTCTCATGATCCTTATTATCAATGGAATAGATCTTACCTTCCTCATTATCCTCACCATCAACATGAGGACATATTTTAGTCATATGTATAATAATATTGTCTTGATCCTCCATACAAACATCAAGCCCATCATAATACTACCCCTCATCAACCCTATCATGAACCATCTATACCAAGACTTAAATAGAGTTTAATAAACCTTGACAATCATGCACTATAATTTTTCTCACAAAATTATTAAGGCCAAGATGTTCTTCCTCACCAATTACATCATGTGAAGGTGAGATGATGGATGTAGTTGGTTACATTTAGAAAATTTAAGACAAGATAAAAGGCCTTGAGTAATAGTAGGTCCAACCTCACCAACCTTATGTTCTTGCATATACACCACCTCAACCTTATTATGTGCCACCCATTCCTCCTCAAGATACCATCCCAAGTGCCCATTTGAGTACACCAAGTTCTTCATAATTTCCTTAGACCTTTCACTTTTTGATATATATCTAAGAGAGATGTAAAATAATTAAGGAGATTATGGTGGAATGACCTTCTTTTGGGGTCCAAGACTCCATTCTTCCTCAAGAACTGCTTATGAAGTCCTTCAATGTTCCAAGATAGAATCAAGTGGTGAATTCATGGGGTAGGTAAATTAAGGCAAGCCTAGATTTGAGAGCCTAAGATAAAGTAGGATCTAAACCTATACAAACCACTCTCATCCTTCCTTAGGAATCTTATTTAGTTCCTTATCTTCATAAAGCCACTAACCATCTTAAAGAGAAGATATTTTAAGAAGATATTGATAGGCAAATCAAAGATTTAGAGCTAAAGACAAGGAAAGAGGAGAATTAAAATCAAAATGTCAAAGAGAACATTTTTCTTTCCCATATTGGAATCAAATCATGTAATAAAGAAAATCCAAAGCTACTCATCCCTCATCCCTCCCTCCTCAAGAATCTAGGTCATTTCCATCTTGGAAATCCATCTAGAGGTGTATACAAAAGAAGGAGGAAGACATGACTATCAAATACAAGTAGTTGAATAGAGATTGAGGAGGTGTCCCATATGTCTCATATTTCTTGGAGTCATCCCAAGAATATTATATGCCACTACTTCAAGAGGTAAGTGGTGAAATCCATGTTAAACTCATATTTGATAATAATGGATTGTTAGAGTTAGAAGAGGAGATCAGTATTAGGACACCACTTGGTGAGAGCAACCATATCTCAATATTTCATAATGTCAAATATGATGAATTGAAAGATAAATTGCAAGTTGGAGATGAGATCCAACAAGGGGAAGTATTATATTTTCATCAAGAGGTTATTTCATAAGAACTTCTTGATTACATATCAGCTCTCCAAGATCAAGAGTTTTCTCAAGATTTTGTGGTAGTTGATATAGATCATTTACATGATCATATTTATTTGTAAGTTAGATATGAAGATAACTCACACAACACCATTATTGAGGTAGAGAGCATTCCTAGAGAAGATGATCATTGGTAGCAATTGTACCATGATTTTGTGGGTGAGATTGGTGAAAATAATATGGTATACTTAGATGATGGGATAGTGCAGCTAGTTGAATTTTCATTTGAGGCTTCCATTAATGTTTTAGAGCTTCAAGAAGATATTTATACTATGGGGATGATCAAGAAAAATGAAGAAATTAGACTTAATGAGAGATTGTTATAAATAGAGGACATAGATGAGATTGAGATATCTCTTATTAAAGATCTTTCTCAAGTTAAGGATCAATTTATTGAGAAGGTGGACAAATAATTTACCATGGATGAAAATGACCAAGGTTGGGAAAATATGTAGATCTCCTTGATGATCCTAAAGATCTTGCATTAAAAAAGAAGCCTAGTCTTATTGAGGACACCATGGAAACCAAGGAGGTATGCCATGTTGAGCCACCATTGGAGGTTTTAGTTAAGTAGCCATATGAGAAAGTTAAGACTATGTGGATACACATAGATGACATATTTGGATTTGCTTAGTTCTCATTGAACATCAAGCTAAGGAAGTTGACATATACAACAAAGAAGAGTTAAGCATCAAGATTAAGGGTCAAGGAGTTTCATGACTCATTTATTTCCTCATTCCATAATGCAAGATGGATATCAAACTTTCATTTTGATCTAGGAGGAAATATACACATAGTTTTAAGTTGTATATATTAGGATAGTTTTATTTAATTTCCTCTAAGTACTACTTTAGCACATTTGTTTGTTATCCCTATTTTGTTCTAGGTTAGTTTCCTTTCAATAAGTGCCTTGGACACTCTATCTTATTTTTTCTCCTTTTGGTCCTTATGTTTGTTTTAAAAGAGGTTAGAGTAGGATTGGTTGATCTAAAAAAGAGAAGAGACTCCATGCCCAATGGACTAGATTACGACTGTGGTCTGGGTTATTTTGCATAGATAGGCGTGTAACCCCTATGAGTCACTAAATATGTTGGCCAATTTTGGCCCACATACCAAGATTATACTAGAATGGATTAATTTGATAATGGATGAGGAAGATGTACATGGTTTAAGAGATTTTTCAAAATGTCAAGAGTGTTTGGAATAAATATAGAAGTGCATAGCATTTATCTAGTTCTCAATTGTGTTCATCTATACATCTTGGGTCTAGTGGCAAAAATTATGAGTAGGCACTTTAATGATGTCATAATTACCATATATGGATCAGTCAAGGAGAATAAAACATATTAGTTTTTTCAAATTAGTCCCAATAACATATGTGCCAAGTTTTAGGTCATCCATTGAAGTGCATCAAAATATATGAAGATCCAAAGTTGGCCTCTCAAGCAAAATCTGATAAGTTTCCATACTTAGCCATTTTTAAGAAGATCAAATAGATCCAAGTGATAATATTGATGAGGCCATATCTCACACATGTGGAAGTATCAATAAAAATTAATAAGGTTTCTTTATCTTGGTCCTTATTTATTACATGCTAAGTTTCAAGTCATCCATCAAAGTGCAGTAGAAGTTTTACATGTTTAAAGTTGGCTCCTCGATCATATTTCACTAAGTTTCCCACACTTAGCCAAACTAAGTAGAATATAATCAAGAAATAATTAGAGATTAATATGTACCTATGGTTTGATGCTTTATGGCTTATAGGGTTCATTATTATGACTATGTTCACCATTTTTTAAAGAAGGACCTAGGTATGGTGAACTTTTGGCTCCTACAAAGACTGATGGGTCTTCTAAGAACTAATGGGAATCTAAAAAGAGGTTATGATTTATAGATATACATTAATATGGAAAAATATAGGAAAACTAATGACCTTAAATTGGTTTTCCATATATAGGTGGTACCTATGATCTAAACTTAGAAATGGAGTAGATATGTGGTTAATGCAAAAGGGTTTCATCTATCCACATGGATACATCATTGAAAAAGTAGGTATAAACCACCACTCATGACATGGCCATGTTAGTTTCAAGATTCAAGGTTTTGATCCTCATGAGCACATCAAGTAGACTTAGGGTCTCAAGGTGGTAAATTTGTAGTGGGAGAAGTAGTTAAAAGAATTGATTCCACTCAAACAAACTGAGTCATCATGGAATAAACCCTTGTCTCTAGTAGAACACTCTCATCCAATGAGAGGCATTTGAGGATAAGTTAGAGAAAATGAGGTATGTTTATTGATCAAGACACACATGTAGAAGGAAATAAATGAGCTACCACCTGACTTATTTATCATGATGATCTTTTCTCCATTCTCCAAGGCATTGTTCCTATGTCTCTTTCTCTCTTTCTTCTATATATAAAGGTTTAGAACCAAAAACTGGATCCTCTCAATATTTTATCTACTCTATCTCTTAGGCATGACCAAACTCTACTACGATGGATCTTGTAACCTCTTAAGATGAATATAAGACTATTTTAGATTTCATTATTTTGGTATAGTGTGTACATGTTAGATTTAATTATGTGGTAGAGGTTTCTCCCTTGTCAAATTATGATTTCACCTAGTTACTAGTTCATCTTGTTATGTAGGTCATGTTTAGTGTTGTACATTTCTTGATATAAACCTACATGTGGATATTGTGACTGGTTAGTGTCTTGATCTATAACTCTCCATCATTTCCCTCAACTTAGATCATTTGGTGAACCTCTTCATGAAACACTAATGTATGATATATATTTGGGATCCTATATTTGGTCTTTTACTTATTTCATTAGTGTTCTAAGAGTTAAGTAGGGTGGATCAACCATAAATTAGGTGCATCACCACTATTAGACTAGGTTTTCCTTCCATGTTCTCTCCCCACTTTTCCATAGTCATTAGTAGGTTATAGTAGTGCGGAAATGAGCTAAATGATGTATTAAAGGATCTAGCCTCATTAAAAATCTTAGAGGTTTGAACTAATTATAAGATACCCACAACCTAAGATCAGTCCCATGTTGAGCTAGATTTGGAAGTAGGACTTGGACACTCCTACCTCTAGCTAGGGTAAAATCTAGATCTCTAATAGTTCTAGCATGCCTGATGGGACAAAGTTCTAAAAGAGTGGAAAGCTATTGGTGTTTCTTTCTTCTAATCAAATTTTGGAAGCAAATGCATTAGCACTAATGGTTACTCTAAATAAAGATTCTAGTTATGAGTAGACTAGGTATATCTCAATGAAGTTTTTAATTAGTTTTTTACATCTTACTTGACATATTAGGTCAATATGAATAGATATGGTGAATATTCATATCATCTACCTCCTTATCAGCACCCCCAATATTGTCCTCATTATCCTTATGAGTCTAATCATCTTTACCAATATTTTTGTCAAAGCTATGAGGAATCTTGGCAAGTTTCTCATGATCCTTACTATCAATAAAATAGCTCTTACCTTCCTCATGATCCTTACCATCAACATGAGGACCTATTTTAGTCATATGCACAAGAATATTACCCTAATCCTCCATATGAACATCAATCCCATCATATTACTACCCTTCATTAACCCTATCATGATCCATCTATACCAACACTTAAGTAGACTTTAATAAACCTTGACAAGCATGCACAGGAGTTGTGCTCAAAAAAGTATTATGGCCAAGATGTTCCTCCTCACCAAGTAAATCATGTGATAGAGTCTATATAAAATTAAAGAAGAATGGACACCTATTGAGAGAGCAAACTAGAACAATCTCAAAGATGAGATGATGGATGTAGGTGGTTACATTTAGAAAATTAAGGAGAAGATAAAAGGCCTTAAGGAATAGTAGGTCCAACCTCACCAACCTTATGTACCTTCATATATACCACATCAAACTTCTTATGTGCCACCCATTCCTCCTCAAGAGACCATCCCAAGTTCCCCTTTAAGTACACAAAGTTCCTCATATGTTCCTGAGACCTTTCATTCTTGGATATATATCTAAGAGAGTTATCAAATAAAGAAGGTTATTATGGTAGAATAACCTTATACTTGGGTCCAAGACTCCATTCTTCCTTGTGAATGCTTTATGAAGTTCTTCAAGGTTCCAAGCTAGAATCAAGTTGTAAAGTCATGGGGTAGGAAAAGTAAGGAAACCCTAGATTTAAGAGCCCAAGATAAAGTAAGATCTAAACCTATACAAACCTCTCTCATCCCTCTTTAAGAATATTCTTTGATTTCTTATCTTCATGCAACCACTAACCAACTTAAAAAAGAGATATTATAATAGAATATTTATAGGCAAATCAAAGAGTTAGAGATAAAGACAAGGAAAGAAGAGGAGAATCAAAATCAAAAAGTCAAAGGAGAACCTTTAGCTTTCCCATCTAACCATGAAGTCAATTAAATCAAAAGCTACTCAGCCCCCATCCCTTCCTCCTTAAGAATTTAGGTCATTTCAATCTTGTAAATCCATCCAAAGAAGAATGCAAAAGGAGGAAGAAATTAATATCAAATACAAGAAATTGAATCGAGGTGTCACATATGTTTCATCTCTCTTGGAGTCATCCCAAGAATATCTTATGCCACTCCTTCAAGAGGTAAGTGGTGAAATCCATGTTAAACTCACAACTAATAATGATGGATTGTCAGAGTTAGAAGAGTAGATCAGTATTGGGACACCACTTGGTGAGAGTAAACATATTTCAATATTTCATAATGCCAAAGAAGATGAGTTGCAAGAGCAAGTGCAAGTTGGAGATGAGATATAATAGGGGGAAGTATTAGATATGCATCAAGAGGTTATTTCTCAAGAACCTCTTGATCATATATCAGCTATCCAAGATCAAGATTTTTCTCAAGATCTTATGGTAACTACTATAGATCAAGAACAAGATCATCTTTCTTTGAAAGGTAGCCATGAGGACAACTCACACAACACCATTACTAAGGTAATGAGAATTCTTGAAGAAGAAGACCATTGGAATTAGTTGTACCATAATTTTATGGGTGAGATTGATGAACATAAGATGGTATAATTAGATGATGGTACAATACTACCAGTTGAATCTTCATCAGAGGCTTCCATTAATGTTTTGGAGCTTCAAGAAGATAATGCTACTCTAGTGATACTATAGGCTGGTCTTGATGAGATATTGGTACAAATGGAGGACATGGATGAGATTGAGATATATATTATTAAAAATATTTGTCAAGTTGAGGATCAAGTGCTTGAGAAGGTGGACAAAGAATTTCCCATGGAGGAAATTGACCAAGGTTGGGTAAAATTTGTAGAGATCCTTGATGATCCTAAAGATCTTGCATCAAAGAAGAAGCTCATTCTTATTGAGGAAACCATGTAAACCAAGGAGGTATGCCTTGTTAAAACACCATTGGAGGTTTTAGTTAAGGATCCATATGAGAAAATTGAGAGTGTGTGGATATACATAGCTAAGATATTTGGATCTACTTGGTTCTCATTGAACATCATGCTAAGGAAGTTGATAGATGCAATAAAGAAGAGTCAGGCATCAAGACCAAGGTTCAAGGAGTTGCATGACTCATTAATTTCCTCATTCCATAATGCAAGAAGGTTATCAAACTTTCCTTTTGATCCAAGAGGAAAGATACACATAGTTTTAAGTTGTATTATTAGGATAGTTTTATTCAATTTACTCTAAGTGTTGCTTTAGCACATTTTTTTGTTGTCCCCATTTTGTTCAAGGTTAGTTTCCTTTCAATAAGTGCCTTGTGCACTTTATCTTATTTTGTTATTATTTTGGTCCTCATGTTCATTTCAAAAGAGGTTAGATCAGGACTAGTAGTCAATATATTGATCTAGAGAATAGACTCCATTCCCAATAGAATGGACTAGGCACATAGTCTGTGTTCTTTTGCATAGACAAACATGCAACCCCTATGAGTAACCAAAGATATTAACCAATTTTAGCCCACATACCAAGATTGTACCTATATGAATCATGATGTTAATGGATGAGAAAGACAGGCATGGTTGTAGAGACCCTTGAAAATGTCAAAAGTGTGTGGAGTAAGTATGGAAATGTT
This sequence comes from Torreya grandis, assembly GCA_037957365.1. Classification (NCBI taxonomy): domain Eukaryota; kingdom Viridiplantae; phylum Streptophyta; class Pinopsida; order Cupressales; family Taxaceae; genus Torreya; species Torreya grandis. The sequence continues at coordinate 297,473 of JARHVA010004079.1, read as the reverse complement.
TAACATTCATCTTGTTATCTATGGTGCTCATCTAGACATCTTGGTTTTAGTAGTAGAAATTTTGATTAGGCACTTTATTGATGTAATAATTTCCACATATGGATGATTTAGGGAAAATAAATCATATTTTTTTATTCACACTAGTCCCAAGAACATATGTACTAAGTTTCATGGCATTCACTGAAGTTCATCAAAAGATATGAAGATCCAAAGTTGGCCTCTCAAGCAAAATCCATTAAGTTTCCATACTTAGCCATTTTCAAAGAAGCTTAAATAGATTTGAGTGATCATATTGATGAGACCATATCTTGTACATGTGGTATTATCAGTAAAAAGTGATCACATGGGTTTGTTTAACTTAGTCCTTAGTTGTTACCCACTAAGTTTTAGGCCATCCACCAAAGTGTGGTATAAGTTATGCATGTTCAAAGTTGGCTCCTCAATCAAATTTTACCAAGTTTCCCATACTTAGCCAAATTAACTAGACCATTGTCAGGACATCATTGAAGCATAATATGGGCCTTTGGTTTGACTTTTTATGGATTTTAGGCTTCATTACTGTGAATATATTATCCATTTTATAGATAAGGACTTGGTTATGGTGAACTCTCAACTCCTAAAAATACTAATGGATCTTTTAAGACATAATGTGAATTTAAAAAGAGGCTATGATCTATAGGTCTAAATTAATATAGATAATTATGGTAAAGCCAATTACGCTACATTTTTTTTTCCTTTTATAGGTGGGACCTATGATCTAGGAATATAAATGGAGTAGATATGTGGTTAATACAAAAGGGTTTCATTTTTCCACATGGCTCCATCATAAAAAAAATAGGTATAATCCGCCACTCATGACATGGCCTATTAGTTTCAAGATTTTAGGTTTTGATACTGATGAGCATGTCAAGTGGACTTAGGGTCCCATTATGGTGAACTAGTAGTGGGATAAGTAGTTAAGGGTATTTTTTCCACTCAAATATACTAAGTCACCATGGAACAAAGTCTTATCTCTAGTAGGACACTTTCAGCCAATGAGAGGAGCTCAAGGACTAATGGGACAAAAGGAGGACCATTTATTGATCAAGACATGCATTTAGAATGGATTCAATGAGTTACCACCTCACTTCTTGATCATGATGATATTTTCTCCATTATCTGAGACATTTTTCCTATCTCTCTTTCTCTCTTTTTACTATCTATAGAGGTTTGGATCCAAAAAATGGATCTTCTTAGTATTTTCTCTACTCCCTATCTTGGGCATGAACAAAATTTTCCAAGATGGAGCTTGTAACCTCTTGAGATGAATACAAGCTTGTTTTATATTTTATAATTCTAGTATAGTGTGTACATGTTAGATTTTTATATGTGGTAGAGGTTTCTCTCTTGTCAAATTATTATCTCACCTAGTTACTAGTTCATCTTGTTATGCAGGTCATGTTTAGTGTTATACATCTCTTGATAAAATCCCACATGTGGATATTGTGACTAGTGACCAAAATTTTCCAAGATGGAGCTTGTAACCTCTTGAGGTGAATACAAGGCTTTTTTATATTTCATAATTCTAGTATAGTGTGTACATGTTAGATTTTTATATGTGGTAGAGGTTTCTCTCGTCAAATTATTATCTCACCTAGTTACTAGTTCATCTTGTTATGCAGGTCATGTTTAGTGTTATACATCTCTTGATAGAAGCCCGCATGTGGATATTGTGACTGGTTAGTGTATTTGTATAGACCTCTCCATAATTTTCATTAGATTAGATAATTTGGTTAACTTCTTCATGAAACACTAATGTATGATAGATATTTGGGATCCTAAATCTGGTCTTCTACTTGTTTCATTAGTGTTCTAATAGTCAAGTAGGGTGGGTCAACCATAAATTAAGTACATCACCATTATTAGCTTAGGTTTCCCTTATATTCTCTCTCTCTCTCTCTCTCTCTCTCTCTCTCTCTCTCTCTCTCTCACACACACACACACACACACACACACACACACACACACACACACACACACACACACACACACACACACACCTAATCACTAGTAGGTTGTAGTAGTTTGGAAATGAGATAAATGATGCATTAGAGTAGCCAATAATGTTAAAAATCCTAGAGGTCTCACCCCATTATAGGATACCCATAGCCTAGGTTTCGTCCCATGTTGAGTTATATTTGGAAGTAGGACCTATACACTCCTTCCTCCATCTAGGGTACAATCTAGATCTCTAACAGTTTATAAGAAGGAATTTTATAGATCTTATGTATCTATGGACATTGTAAAAACATGTTTAATGCCATGTACTAGGTAGAAATAATAATAAAGTGGAAATTTTTATATGTCCTACACTTAATGGTAGCACAATAATACAAAGAGGGTTATATCTATTTCCATAGAATCATCTGACTATATTCATTGTATCTATCAAGTCCTTCTATTTATATCCAAGACTAGTAAGGAGTTTCATAATGTAAACATTTTTTATTGAATCATTGTCTACCATGACCTTATGTATATCCTATGAATCAATGTAGGGATACATAAACAAGGAAATATGTATCAAATCATCATTGATAACCTCATTATCATTGAATGTGATATTATGTTTGTTTACTCTCAATTGTATGAATAATAACTTCTAAAGGATTTTACTCTTTAGTAATAAAATAAGAATAAGTTGGATGAGGATGTGTATTATAAGTCATATGCACTTCTAGATTGATTTTAGTCTCTTGTGGCACATGATTTAGAAAGGGGCTGGAAAATATTTTAAACTTCACATTCCCATTAGGTTGTCCATGAATCATTTTTAGGTACATTGATCTTAAGAGTGTTTCCATAAATATAATCTTATATCTTATGCTATAAATTGATGCATTTATTAACTGAATGTCCTACACATATATCATTATCACAACATGCACTATTTTTAATCCCTTAAATATTGGTCTACTCATATCAAACTATTTTTGGGGAGGGAGACCTATGAGATTATACTGAAAAAACTTGTGTAGTATCTTATGATGAAGTTAAACTAATTATGAAAACTACCTCCTTTGAGGATGTGATAATAAAATATGATTAGTAAGTTGTGACAATAAATTAATTTTTATTTTTGGATCATTATAAGTATCATTCACTTTAGATTTGAAAGGTGTTTTACTCTAAAATTTTACACCAAAAGTAATTAGAGAGTTAGATCCATGCTTTAACTTAATCATTCAAAACAATGTAACTTTATGGTTCTTGAACATATGGAATAATTCATAAAAATATTAAAAGTGTTTTATCATTATGGAATCATGTAGTGGGAAATCAATATTTGCTTGAATATGTCTTGAAAATTTATCAACCATTGTTCTTGTCATTTTAGACAACATAGTCTTGTAATGGAGCACATATTCACTAGTGGTCTCACTGGGTCACTACATAAGTTTTAAAATTTGAGAATATGACATATTATTATTGATGTGGATTGAAAAGTTTGATAAGAACTGATTGGCCAAAGGATTAAAGACATGGTCTAATTGGAATGGGTGGTTATAAATTGATCACTAATTGTAGTCTTTAAGACTTGATAGAGATAAATTGTCAATAAATGCATAATCAAAACATGTTTCATGAAAGTTTCAAATTTTATATTCTATATCACCCTTACCATCATATAATGTACACTTTGGTGACACAAATCCAATAATGTAAGGGATAAGTTGATATATTGAAGGAAAATGGATTAGGTAATAGTTCATGAGAATCGTTGGCATGAACCACTATAGAGAACATTATTCTAATTTTGAAACCTTAGTTTGAATACAAAGAATCATTTGAATAAGTATTTGATAATAAGGCATAGTAAACTATGTAACAATGGATGGTGTCACATGAGTAACAACCCAAAAAGGTATGAACGTATGCTATATAGGGATAGTCATAATAGTTTGAAGAGATACTTATGTTACCCCTTGTTTACCATATTTTTAGATTAGTGTGAACTTTAATAGGCTAAATTGGTAGAATTAATTCATACCATAATATATGGACTCAATCATAAATTTAAATTTAACTGATCAATATTGATTTGATAGTATAATTTACTATGAATGGAATGTACTAAGGAGATTAAGATACTTAGCTTTATTTTTTGATTAGTTGATTATGACGATGTTCCATAAGTGGAAATAGACTAGAAGAAGACATATGATTCATGTAGATCTCAAATTATATCTATTCACATAGGATTAGTACCTTTAGGCTTAGGTGGGAATGTTTAAATTAGTGACTAAGGATAATGTTAATATCCTAGGTACATTTATATGTGTGGTCACACAATGTAGTGTGCTTGTATGATGTGTCTCGGGTATGTTTGATATGTGACCCTCAAATTCATGTACAATTCTATAAATCATATTCATTTTCCTTGAAACCCTTGGTTAAATTTTAAAACATGAAAACTGGTAACAAGTGAGGAAGTGTGAATGGGCTAAGACTACTCCAACCATCCTCATTGATGATCAAAAACTACTTATGTATCTAATAATCCTAAGAGGGAAGTAAAGCCCAACATAGTTCTTACCTTTTACTTTAATTTGAAATTATTATATTTCACTATATGAATACACCTATAAATATATCTTTGATCTTGATAATGTTATTACTAGACCTATCTTGGCATGCTTCATACTTGGCTGGTGATTACTCCTAGTGATTAATTTATAATTTGGGAGGAATAGCAAAATTTTACTCAATGTGTAAGCATATAGTGGATAGAAACTTGGTAATTACATATGCTTAACAATATTTACCTTGATTTGTATTTATACATGCTCAATTGGGTAATTTTCCATGGCACCAACATGCTATATTAATGGGATAACCTAAGTAAATTATTTATTTTTGAAAAAAAATAATTGCTTTGCTAAATTTGGTAACTTCAACCTTAGGAAAGTAACCTCAATATTACTATTTGAGTG
>JARHVA010004079.1:0-287500 GCA_037957365.1 Torreya grandis | reverse complement strand
TTGGATACAATAGATTCAAACTATCCCATCTACCATACACATGTCTCAAATTTATACATGTTAATCAAGTGAATATAATTGAGGGCCTTCTATATGAGTATGATTCACCTATTCCATATCCAATTATATAATAGACACTAATTATCATTAAACACATAGAGTCTATTATCATACTTTTGATTTCATTTGAGCCACCAGTGAAGGTGAGGTCTACTCATATGGCATTACCACATACACATACTCTCCCATGGAGACCTATATTAGGGAGACCCTTGCATCAGAGACATGTTATGGATTTTATAGAATCTCTTCCTACCCCATTATCATCCATATTAATGTCATAACATAGAGCATACACTCTAGTTATGACTTATAATATTAGATTAATTCCTAAGAGTCTCATAGTTCACAGGTCCATCTAGTCAGATTCACAAATTCATATACCCACTCCATATCTATTTTTAGATAGAGATCACTTAGTACATTTGATTATAGGATCTTAGCTACCTCATTAATTAACACACATGATCAATATTCCTCTCTTTGATACATGACACATTGATTACAAGCCTCTTGTGAGACTCATTGATTAGTATGTTCCTCTATACTTATACATAGTTCCATTTATTATTGATACTTGTATATAGTTTCATTTTAATTATTATTGAACATACCTTATACTCATAAAATATAGAAATAATATGTGTTGGATATATTGTCATTGATGTTAAAGGTCTAGCATTATTGGTGATAAAGGCTCCATTGCATTTAATAGTGTTTTTAATATTCATATCTTAGCTAATATTTGTTAATAGTTATTTAATATTATTGAATACATTTTTGGTTTCATATAAGTCAAAAGAGGGCCCATAGATAAGTCAAAGAGTCATGGGGTAAAGACAAAAGAGGAATGGGATGCATTTTCTCATGAAGAGTCATCTTGAGGAATTCCATGAGTCACCATGTGAAGACAAAAGAGGGTATGGCACATTTTTACATGAAGGGACACTTTAAGGAATATGAAAATTCACCAAGATAAAGACAAAAGAGGAAATGATGTATTTACTCATGAAGCATCACTGTATGACTTTTTAAATGTAATGATATGAAGGGTCATGCAAGTTTGGCTCAATTTTCCATGAGGATTGAAGGGTCACAAAGGGTGAATGGAAAAGGTCATTTGTAAAGATAAAAATAAAGGCTTGAGAAGCCATTTGTAATATGCAAGAGAGTTCATGGTTTGTATTTGTTTTCAAAGAGAGAAAAGCAGGAGATATTGTAGAGTTCTATGATATGTTGAGTAAGCAACATTGAGAGATAATTGAGTTTTATACACAAAAGGGGTTAGTGTTCCTATGGGTTAGTGCTCATAAATATTTACAATGGATTTTTGCTCATATGGGTTGGTGCTCATAAATAGTTGATGTGTTGGTACTCAACAAAGGGGTTGGTGCTCCTACAAGGTGGTGCTTGTGAACTTTGTAATTTGAGTTAGTGCTCATTCATATACTTGAGATTGTTCTTCATGGTTTTTCCCACTTTGGGTTTCCATGTAAAAATTCTCTCTCTCTCTCTCTCTCTCTCTCTCTCTCTCTCTCTCTCTCTCTCTCTCTCTCTCTCTCTCTCTCTCTCTCGTGGGGTGGATATTATCATTTCAATTTTATTGCATATCTTGATTGTATAGTTAAGTGTTAAAAGAAAAGGAATTTGATTAAGAAATAAGATTTATAATATACTGATTCATCCCCCTCTTAGTATATTTCATGCTTAAAAATTGGTATCAGAGTGGATTCCTTTGAAAAGGTTTTACATATTGAAGGTAAATCGGGAAAGCATGATGGTTGGATCACATGAAGGTTTTTATACAAATAAGGCACCTTTGTTTGATGGGATGAATTATATTTTTTGGAGCTTAATTATGAAGACTTATATGATGGCCCTTGGATTTGACATATGACAAAAAATGGTAGAGGAATATGAAGAGCCATAGACACTTGTAACTACTTTAAAAGAAAATAAGGCAAGTGAAAATAATGCTAAAGCTTTAAATATTATTTTATGTGGTTTATGTGAATCAAAATTTGTTAAAGTTATACAATGTAAATATTCTCATGAAACTTGGGTAAAACATGAGATTATTTACAAAGGTGATGGAAAGGTTCAAAAATCCAAGCTTCAGACTTTTAGAAGATATTTTGAGAGTTTGAAGATGGAAGAGGAAGAAAAAATAGAAAGTTAGCTTTTGTGGGTTGATCAAATAGTTAATTAGATTCAAGATTTTGGAGAAAAGTTAGAAGAATCAATTGTGGTTCAAAAAAATTTGAGATCTCTACCATTGAGATATGATGCAAAAGTTTTGACAAATGAAGAGATGAAGAATTTAGCCAAGATAAAGATGGATGAGCTACATGTTATTCTTACAACATATGAGATATAAATCAAACAAGAGAAACCCTCAAAGAGAGAAGTCACTTTTAAGACATCAAAGAAAGAGAAGGCTAATATTCAATAATCAAGTGACAGTTCTAGCGATGATGAAGATGACAATGGATCTCTATTCATTCGCAAAATGAAAAGGGGTGAAAATCAATATCAAGGAAAATTACCTTTCAAATGTTTTAATAGTGGAAATATTGGACATTTTATATCTAAGTGCCCAGATAATGGTAATGGTGAAAATGAAGAAGGAAAGTCTACATACAAGAAGAATTTCAAAGAAAAATTCAAGAAAGGATTTGAGAAGAAGAGTTTGTATTCTAAAGATCCTAGCTCAGTTAAAGATACTAGAGTCAGTGATTTAGAAGAAGAGATTCCATTTATGGCCATACATAAAGATGTCTCTACAAACAAAATTATAGATGATCAAGAAGAAGAATAGGATGAAGTTGAAGTGAATCTGGAAGGAGAATTCATTTGTGACTTAGAAGAATTAAAAACTCTTGAAAAGAATAGTAGAAGATTAAAGCTCCAGATCGATAAAAATGAAAAGGAGTCAAAGGAAATAATTAAAGATCTACAAACACAGTTTAAAGAAGCCAAGAAGAATGAAGAAGATCTAATGGCATTACTAAAAATAGTAAGTAAATAATGTGAAAGGTATGTTATTGAAATTACTTATTTAAAATTAGATCTTGAGAAAATAAATAAATCAATCAATGATAGAGTAGCCAATCATTCAAAATTTGAGAATAACACTAATAAGTTGAATAAGATATTAGAAAATCAAAGATCAATGTTAGATAAGACATGTATTGGATTTGAAAAAGAGAAAGGGGAGGTCACTACTTTCAAAGACAAGGAAAAAGGAAAGAGATATGATAAAGCTCTTACAAAAGAAGAAATAAAAAGGGAAGAAGTTAAGAATACAAAGGACATCTCAAACAAAAAACATTAGAGGGAACAAAGCTACAAAAGGTAATCAGGTTAGAGATACACAAATAGGTCCTATTTTTATGGTTACTATTTTTATTGTAATGGATATGGTCATAAGAAAATAGAATGTTAGAAAATAGATAATAATTTTAGAAATAAGGATAAGGAAAGTCATGAAAAGTCAAGCAGAAGCCATAACTCTTTTGCTCGTCTATCAAGCTTTAATAAAGAGGCCATAATATGTTATAAGTGAAACAACTTTAGACTTATAACCTGGTACTATAGAAGTGTGTTAGAGTAAATTAAGAATCAGAGATTCAAGACTCCATTTATTAAGAAGAAAGTTTAGATAGGTTCGTGGTAGAAGAAACAACCTAAAAAATCTATGTTTGTATAGATAGATTTGCATTCAAGAAATGAAGAAAATCCATGGTTCATTAATAGTAGATGTTCGAGGCACATGATAGGAGACAAAATCAAGTTCATAACCTTGAAGAATATCAATGGTGGCACAATGAAATTTAGAGATAATACCACTACCAAAATTTCCAAAAAAGGTACACTAAGTTTGAATAATGGTGGAACTAGAAATAAAAATGTTTTATATGTAGAAGGTCTTAAGCATAATATTTTGAGTGTAGGTCAAATGTGTGATTAGGGGCACACATTAAATTTTTATGTAGAAGGTTATGAAATTATTAGAAAAGATTCAGATTTATTGATTGTAGATGCTCAAAGAATAGGCAATAATCTGTATATGTTATCAGACATCAAAGGTCAAAGATGTTGTTTGGGTCAGATTGAAGAAAGTTATCTATGGGACAAGAGAATGGGTCACATAAATTTTGACAATCTTGTCAACATCAGTAAAAAGTAATCAGTCAAAAACCTTCCAAAGATTATAATAAAAGAGGTTTAAAATAAAAGAGTACTTGACCACTTAGATGTTAGATCTTGTTCACACAGATTTGTGTGGACCTATGAAAACTCAAAGTACTCAAGGTGATAAATATTTCATGTTGCTTATTGATGATTTTTCATGTATAACTTGGGTAATGTTTTTAAATAAAAAATTAGAAACTTTTAGACATTTCATAGCATTCAAAGCATTAGTTGAGAATGAAACCACTTTGAAGATTAAATGTCTAAGATCAGATCGAGGAGGATAATTCATGTCAAATTAGTTTATTGAGTTTTGTGAATACTATGGAATAAAGAGACATTATTCAATACCCAAAACTCTAGAATAAAATAGATTAGTTGAGTAGAGAAACAAAATAGTTTAGGAGATGGTGAGGACAATGCTAAATGAATCCAAGATACTAGATAAATATTGGAGAGAGGTAGTTGCTACAACACTACATATTTAGAATAGAGCATTATTGAGATTCAATAGTGACAAGAATCCTTATGAGCTATGAAAAGACAAACCAACAATAATTGATTATTTTAGAGTTTTTGACATTAGATGCTTCATAAAGAGAATTGATAAAAAACTTGGGAAGTTTGATTCTAGAGTAGATGAAGGTTTATTTCTTATTTATCTTGTAAAAATAAAGCTTATAAATGTTATAAAAAAAGAACCAATAAATTTTTTGAAAGTGCAAGTTTTAGGATAGAAGAAGATGGAACACAAAGAATTAGTGATCTAGTAGACATTCCTAAAATAATTAAAGAGGAAGATTTTGAAGAATCAAATGAAAATGAGAAGGAGAAAAGGACACAAAAACTCCATCCAAATGTGTTAAAAGAAATCATAATAAAAGTGACATCATCAAGGACATAAATTAAGGAATTCACACCAAAAGAATGATGGTAAGTGAATCTGAGCAAGTTAATTTCTCTTTGTTATCCAAAATTCAACCTACAACTTTTTTTTAAGTTAGACATGATAAGCATTGGGTTAAGGCTATGGATGAAGAATTAAACCAGATAGAAAAGAATGATACTTGGGAATTAGTGCCTAGACTAAAATATCACAATGTGATAGGAACAAAATGGGTTTATAGAAATACGTTGAATGAAAATGGAGAAGTGACTAGGAATAAAGTAAGATTAGTTTGTAAAGGATATGCTCAGATTGAGGGAATAGATTTTGAAGAAAATTTTGTACCAGTGGTAAGGCTAGAAGCTATTAGAATGTTTCTTGCATATACAATGTTTAAAAGTTTAAAATTATTTTAGATGGATGTCAAATCTACCTTCCTAAATGGTAATATAGAAGAAGAGGTCTACATTAAGTAGCATGAGGGATTTATTCTCTCAAATATTAGTAGCCATGTTTATAGATTGAAGAAAGCATTGTATGGATTGAAACAAGCTCCTAGAGTTTGGTATGCAAGACTTGATAAGTACATGTAGGATCAAGGTTTCAAGAGAGTATTTACTGACAATAATCTCTACATAAAAACAAAAGGTGAGAATCAATTGATTATTGTGGTATATGTTGATGAAATCATTTTTGGAGGAAACATTGAAAAGATGACAAAATAATTTTATAATAATATGCAGAAAGAATTTGAGATGTCTATGCTTGGAGAATTGTCATTTTTCTTAGGATTGTAAATATTTAAATTAGATAAAGGGTTTTTCATATCTCAAAGTAAATATGCCAAGAAAATGTTGAAAAAATTTGGTTTTGAGGATTGTGCACAGTTGGCACACCAATGTGTACAAGAAATAAGGTGAGCAAGGATGAAGATTCACCTATTGCAGATCAATCTTTATATAGATCTATTATTGGTAGTCTTTTATATTTGACAACATCAGGGCCAGACATCATGCATGTAGTAGGTATGGTTGCAAGATATCAATCAGCTCCAAAAGATAGTCATGTTTAGTTGGTGAAGAGAATATTTAGATATATCAAGGGGACATTGGATTATTGATTGTGGTATCCCACAGGTAGAGATTTCACTTTAGTTTCTTATACAGATTTAGATTGGGTAGGTTGCTTAGATGAAAGAAAAAGTACAAGTGGAGGAGATTTCTTCCTTGGTGATAGCTTAGTATCATAGCTAAGTAAAAGAAGCAAAATTTAGTATCACTTTATACGGTTGAAGTATAATATATTGTAGTGGTATTGTGTTGTACTCAAGTGCTTTAGATGAAGCAAACCTTGGAAGATATCAAGGTAAAATATGATGAACCTATTTTTATTTTTTGTGACAACATAATTGTTATTAATATTTCAAAGAATCCAATGACGCATTCAAGAAAAAAGCATATTCCCATTAGATATCACTTTTTGAGAGAGTAGGTTGCATATCAATAGCTTAAGATGGAATATATTAGTACTATAGAGCAAATTGTAGATATTTTCACAAAGGCACTACCAAAAGATATATTTGAGTATCTATGGCAGAAGTTAGGAGTAATTTATTTTACTTCTTTCCATTGAGGTTTAAAAATAGTTGAGGGGGAGCTAAGTGTTATCTCTACATAGGCCTTTTGCCATTAATTTCAAAGGGGGAGAAGAATAGGTATAGACACAGGTGTAGAAATAGGTACAGGGAATAGATATAGGTTGCTACAATAAGGGGGAGTTATTGTATGTTTTTTAGATGGTAGTATGTGTAGGTTTTAGGATTTGGCAGTTTTAGTTTGAGGTTGCCATCAATGACAAAGGGGAAGATTATTGGAAATATTGTCATTGATGTCAAAGTTATAGCATTATTGGTGATAAAGGCCCCATTGCATTTAATGGTGTTTTTAATATTCATATCTTGGCTAATTTGTGTTAATATTTATTTAATATTAATGAATATATTTTTGGTTGCATATGAGTCAAAAGAGGGCCCATGGAGAAGTCAAAGAGCCATGGGGTAAAGAAAAAAGAGGAATGGGATGCATTTTCTCATGAAGAGTCATATTGAAGAATTCCAAGAGTCATCATGTGAAGAGAAAAGAGGGTATGGTGCATTTTCCTATGAAGGGACACTTTGAGGAATATGAAAAGCCACCAAAATAAAGACAAAAGAGGAAAGGATGCATTTTCTTATGAAGGGTCACCATATGACTTTTCAAATGCAAGGAGACAAAGGGTCATGCAATTTTGGTGCCATTTTCCATGAGGATTTAATGGTCAAAAAGGGTGAATGCCAAAGGTCATTTGGAAAGCTATAAATAAAGGCTTGAGAAGCCATTTATAATATGCAAGAGAGTGCATAGTTTGCGTTTGATTTTGAAGAGAGAAAAATAGGATATATTGTAGAGTTATATCATTTGTTAAGTAAGCAACATATAGAGATAATTGTGTTTTATACACAAGAGGGATTAGTGCTCCTATGGGTTGGTGGTGCTCAAAAATATTTGTAAGGGGTTGGTGCTCTTATGCGTTGGTGATCACATATAGTTGTTTTTTTGGTGCTTGATAAAGGGGTTGGTGCTCGTACAAGTTGGTGCTTGCAAAATTTGTAATTTGAGTTAGTTCTCATTCATATACTTGAGATTGATCTCCATAATTTTTCCCACTTTGGGTTTCCATGTAAAAATTTGGTGTCTCTCTCTCTATTGTGGTGCATATTATTGTTTCAGTTTTATTGCATATCTTGAATGTATGGTTAAGTGGTAAAAGAAAAGGAATTTTATTAAGAAATAATATTTATAATATACTGATTCAACCCCCCCTCTTAGTATAATTTGTGCTTAACAATATGTTCAAAACATACTAACATTCAAATATTTCTTACAAAATAATTTTCTTTAGATTGTATGCATTTCCATCTTTACATTCCTTATTTTTTATAAGTACTACATATGTTATCTATGTTATTTTAGTCAATTTTATCATGCATACATGATTCACTTGTTTTTTCAAGATTTTTTATATTATTATAGGACTTAGTGACATCACATAGATATATATTTGTTATTATCTATCCATTAGTGGCACATACATAGATACATAGATTTATCATTAATACATTTGCCCATTAGGGGCATGTTATACACAACTTATAATTTACCGAGTTATAAAAGTTTATACTCCATATAAAAATTTAACATTATTCCTATCTTGATATTGATCATCCTATAATACACATATTTTTTACCAACTATTACTATAGACTCAACCTCTGTACATATTTGATCTTATATGGATTTGTACCACATGTTTATACATACTTTCATTTGTAGCTTTTATATTTTAAACTTTATTGTATCTATTTACTTCTACATCTATTGAAGGACATTTGAATATTCCATTTCTTTATGGCTCTAAGTGACTTACTTTCATTTGATGTATGCTTTGGACATGTGCCTATGCCCATGTGCGTGCTTTCTTTATTGTGTATGTGGACATTTGAACATGTCCTTCCATAAGGCTCCAAGCCAACCTTGTTTACTCTTTGATTATGTGTACATTTTAACATTTCCTTGTATGTTTAACTCTTTTATACTTAGTGATATGTGCCCATGTCTCTTGTATTATGTCTATGTGTCATACTTTGCATGCCTCATGTGTTTGTATATTTATTTTCATGTATGAATCATGGCCATGACACTTGTCTCTTTCTTATTGCTTTCACACTCTCAATTTTTGATGCCATGAGGGACCTCATGCATCTCCCATTTATTCTTAGGTGCCTTGATGAACACCATGCCCCATCCCCCTAAGTAGTTTACATAGATCATATTTAAATTTATTGTTCATATACATGCTAAAACTATTATATCTATCTTGAAAACCATGTGAATGTTAGATCTAACATACATCATACATTACTAACTTATGATCATATTATTTTACATTTCAATGTTATATATACACATTATATTGGTTTATTATGTAGATATCATATATGCTCAAACTAACACACAAGTTACATAGCTTTTATTTTAAGTACAATTATTTCACATGTTCAAAAAATCCCTTTAAAAGAGGGGTATTCATAGATATTTGTCATAGACATCATGCTATATGGGTGCACTTAGAACATATTTTTTAGCACACAAACATAGATTAGAGAGTTTATGATTAGGAAAACATATTAAAAAGTAGTCATAGATAAGTTTCAGTTTGGCATAGAAACAATACATAAGGACATTAGCACAACCTACTGGACACTAGCATAGTACACTACTATCCAAGTGACTATGCTACTATCTAGTAGCTATATAAATAGGAAAATATAGAATCGATAGAAAATTCTAACAATTACAATTTAGGTTTGCACATTATTAGTCATATATTATCATATATGCTTAGTTTATACTTAGTTTTTCTTAGAATCATACCAATTTACTCAAATTGGGGGAATCATACATGACATGATCACTTTCATTTTATTTTTAGATATTATCAGATAAAGATTATTATAACTTAGACTAGAATCCATATGCAAAAATATCAGAATTGGGGGCATGTGCATGTAAGATTAGTTCTTTATGCTCATTTTTACACCATTTGATCAGATGGAATGGTAAACTCCATGCCATTATCCACATTATTAATATAGACACCATTCATACAAGGTATACACCATATTAATGCCTTAATATATATTCAATGGTTAGCATTACTGAGTAGTCCCTAAGATACATACCTGAGTACTTGAGAGGCCCCTGAACCATTTTCATTTCAAAGTTTTTAAATGGGCTCAAGGCCATCCTACATAGTTTTAGTTACATCACATAGCTTCAGTTGCATTATGAAATTTTAGTTACAAATTTATTTACTACACATGGGTAGGAAATGATGGAGTCATATCCTACTTGAGTTATTGATCCACCCACACATGAGGATTGAGAAAGCCATTAGCTTAGTCTAAGTTATTCACTATTTGATCACCAACTACACACACAAGATGTTACCATGTTTTTGCATTGGTTCACATACCCAATGAGGTGTATTCATTCTTTTCCTCTCTCTCTTATTTATTTACTCTATTTTTTATTTGATTTTGATATTTATTAAGTAAAGAATAATTCACTCATGTTTCATTTATAGGACACATAATGGAGCATGCTTCACATACTCAGACCTAGATTTAAGGGCTTTACCTCTTATATAAGTTAAGGTACGCTTATTTTTATTTTATTATATTCATTTCACTTTGATACATTTATATAATAAATGTGGGGGGGGGGGGAATTTGATCATATAAAATGTCACTTGACTATAATGAGTGTTACTTAAGACCACCCTATCCCTAACTTAGCCCCAAACTTATATTAGGGATTATTTTGATCCTTATCTAGATTTTGGGTGGGTATAAACTATCTCTAGATGTACTAAGGGTAGTTATAGACCTTTAATTATTCATCCATGTCCATAGTGAATATATTTTGTGACTTGGATACTAGCACAAACATTTGGACACTAGTGCACCATGCTAGTGACCAAGGGACTATGATAATGTCCTTTAGCTCCCTTTCCCTCTGATGGACATATTTATAATTATCAATACACATTCGGGTTAAATAAGACCTATTCCATATAGTTACAAGAATTAGATAATTATATATACATTACTTTTATCCCTTTACTCACTAGATGGAAATTAAATGCAAATACTCATGAATAAACTCAAAAATAGTTGTGAAAGTTAGGGTCATTAATCCATGTTCTACCCTACTTCTACATATAACCATATACAACATTTTAAAGATTAAATTAATCAAATTTATAGTCTCAATTCATACTCAAAGCACTAAATCTAACATTTATACTAGAATTCGCTTGCAGTTGCACAAACACTTAGATCAGGAGAACTACATTAGGCTTGGTTCCCTCTCAAGGTATTAATATATATGCAAATGTGTGTTTGAGGTCATGTATAGACTATCCATCTAATATTAAACTTTTTATAATTATGCTTCTCAAATACCCTAAAAAAATGGAGATCTAGGTTTTCATTCCCAAATCAATTAAAAATGGATCACATGTAGTGAATCACAGTTCATCTTCATAGGCACAAATGTTTCAAACTTAGGCAAATGCATATCCAAAACCTCATATTCACTACTTGTAAAGGACATTGTCACACCCATAAGGAAAATAATGAATTTCACTTATATATAGATGATTTAAATACTATTTGGGATGATTTTTGATTCATCTTTCTAGTTTGTGTCACTCTTATCAACTTTTATACTAGTTTACAACCTCATATGCATTCATCTCAATCAGTTTCCAACTAAGTACATGTTATCAAAATGTGGAAACATTTTTACCTCTATGAATATAAGGTTATTTCATGTTATCATTATCCTATAAGTTTATCTACGTTTCCATATCTTATATATGCCCTTTTTTTGTTAAATCATGAGTTTAAACCTATTTTTAGTCACCTAAGAGAAATTAAGGTTTTTAACATAAATTAAGGTTTTTGGGGATGTTAAGGTTTCTATTATGGCCAATGGTGGTATTTTACAAGATTATTTATTACACAAACTATTAGAGGGGGTGAACTAGTGTCCATATTTGTCTGTTAGGGTCTTGGTAAAATGAAACGTCAACTCCATGAGGTCATCTAGTTTCAATAGCTTTCTCCACACTTAAAACTACTTCTTAAAGTGTTCTAAAGTCATTTTAATGATAAATATAAAGTATGGTATGCAAAATTGGTAATTTTAAATAATTAAAATATGTTTTATAATGTTCTTAATGTTATAATAAGTTAGAATTTGGTCAAACCTTGTAGGTTCAATGCTTAAAGAAGGAAAAACCAAGCTAAAAGGGGTAATTTTGATCATTTGTATAGTCACCTTCAAGAGTGAAAATATGAAAAGTGACTCTCCATCTACATCAATTATTTTAAATTTTTAGAGAGGTTTCTTAGGTTAAAAAATGTAAAATTATTTAGTTTCCACTTCATCGAGTCTATTGGCAGCTTTGTAAGGTTCATGTGTGAATGCTTGTTCCATAAAAATATAGAGATATGGATCTTAAGATTTTTACCAAGTATGGTGAACCTAATGGGATTGAGATTTATGGAATTTTTGTTTAGGTCAAGATCCTTTTATTATGAACAAATGTTATGAAAGTAAACTCCTTAGAGAAGGCTCTAAACCCCACCACCTTGATTTATGGGAAATATTATTGAAAATATCAAATTTTTATTACAGATTAAATGTTTTATAAGATTTAAAAAGGTATTATAGGCCTTATATTTACATAATTATAACTCATCTAATGTATGCAAATGTAATATACCTCCATGTTTCTTCATGTTATAGGTTTGTCCCATTAGACGGAGCCTTCAATGTGACCAGTGAACATTTTTAGAATATCTATACTTATGGAACATTAAAACAAATACCACATAACCCATATAAGGTTTTAATAAATTTTCATGATGATAGGACTCCTAATGACTTAGTGGTCATGGGGAGAATGCACCTATAGGCCTATTTAAAGGATCATTCCATCTTCAAACCTAAAGAAAGAGAGCAGAGTATGTTTAAGAGATGATTAGAGACTAATGGGGATTTAAAACAATATCAAATATACAAAATAAGTTCATTGGTATGAAGGAGAGTTATAAAACACAATATACAATAAAATACCCTAATAAGCACCATCGGCTACAAGTTAGGGTAGGTTGGTCTTAAGTTTTAGTAAGACACAAAATAGTGAAAAGACATTGAGGTCTATATCAGTTGACATAAAAGGTAATAATATAATTTGATACCAAAGGAAACAAGTCATAATATTAATAGGAACTGAGTCTAAAGTTTTCATACACAATCAATCAATACACACATGTATGTCTGCTCCTCAAGAGTATTTGTGCTTAATTTAATATGGATGGTTTTGTGTGAGGTATAAATGGATTAAATTTTTTTTTAATGATTTAATAGTTTTAGAAAAACCTAAATATAACCCTTATACCTGATAATAAATATGAAAAGATTAAAACTTAGTTTAGACCTAATAAAGCATAAGACACACACAGGCAAATGCAATTAATCATGAGAGAGATGAAGTTTTTAGGCCTCTATAGGAATAATTAAAATTAAAAAATTGGTAAATAAGATGTTAATTTGTGTAAAAATACATCCATGGTCACTCCAAGGCCATAAAATTAGTAGTCATTCTCATTGTTTTGTCTCAGACCTTGCTCACTTCATTGACAAGGGATAGTTATGAGACTAGGGGTCTGCTTGAACCTAAAACACAAAATAGGAATGTAAAATTACATGGAGATAAATTTATGAAATTAATTAACATATAAAATATCTCAATACACCTCCAAGATACACAAAATCCTAATTTTCAATCTAAATTCCCTTGAAGTCTAGCAAGGAGGTGACATGACTAAAACCTCAAGTATTTTGACAAATGCACATAGTCGAGTGATAATAATTGAAAAATAATATAAAACTATTAGGAATATTATTTTGGAATTGTTTGACCATTTAACAATAGTAAGATTGATTTTTAAGGCCTAAAACCCAAATAGGACCTTTCTCAAGTTCAAGAACACTAGGTCTGCTTCTCCAAGAACAACTTCATAACTTCACATCATAGTTTACACATTGAAAGGGAAACTAATCCATTTGGAGTAGGTGTGTGTGGGGGTGGGGTATTTCAAGAAGTTTTTATAGTTGGAATGAGGCCAATTGATGGTCGATGCTTTATGAATTATTGTTAAGACCCCAAATAGGTCTTAAACCCTACTAAAACCCTTGAAGGAATGTGATATGAAATATTTGTCTCCTAATGGATCTAAATTTATTATTTTGGCTCTAAAAATTTTTAAACCCTATTAATAGCTATTTGGTGCTCCTTACCATGAAATTTGATTTTGATGTCACCTATATGAACATAATAAATACCCTATCTTTTACCAATTTTGATGATTTCAAAGGGTACAGACATGGGTGAACACTTGAAAATAATTATAAAAGGTAATATTGGATTTTTTATAACTCATTATTGTAATAAATACTTTAATCCACACATCAAAATGTTCATTATTTGTAGACTAATTTATTATTTATTTATTTTATACTTCATGGTCATTACTAGATCAGCTTCTAGTAGAGGTTCTCATTTTTCAAATCCACTCCCTCATCTTAATCTTTCGCTTAAAGTTTAGTACCTTGATCCTTTCTTGGCACTTGACAAATCTTGAAGAAGAGATTGAATATTAGGAAGGTTTTTAAAGTTAGAAAGAGAAATAAAATAATTTTAAGATAACATGGATATACAACATGCTTTCCCAAATTTTAATACTAAAAATCCTATAAATCTTGATTCTTATAATGATATCCCTCTTAATTCCACCAAGAGTGTCCCTAATTTCAATGGTAAGGTCCTATCAACCCATGTGAACACATTAGAGACATATCTAACTTATAAAAATTTCATAATATTACATAAATTAACATAGTAATAAAATTACCTACCATGTACCTTAGGGGAAAATCCCTTTATTGGTATATAACCTTGCTAGGAGGATGCATTACTCCATGGGATGAATTTAGGGAGTTTTTTACTCAAAGGTTTGAAGATAAGACTGATCATACATCATTGATCCATCAATTGAATTTAATCCAAAGAGGGCCTAAGGAATCCATGCATGATTTCAATTATAGGTTCAAAAAGACATGGAATAGGATTCTACCTCCCATGACACCCCCTACAAGTTTTATTTTTTGAACCTACATCATAGCTATTAGGACTAATATAAATATCATGTTTTAGCCCATGGGAGGGTATGCTTTGATTGAAGCCTATGTTATATCTATTAGAGCAGAGAATGGTTTGATCCACACTAGTAAAATACATCCAAATGTCTCAATTCCTATCTTTCCTAACATGCTTGCTACTCCTCCAAGACTTGATCCAATTACAAATCCAAATGGTAAGTCTAAAGCTACTCTAAGTAAACTAGATGATGTAATTTATTAGCAAGCAAAGTATAAGGCCTTAGAAGCTTCAGCTATGCAATCATATTAACAATTTGGAGCTTACCAAATTCCTACTATTACCCTCAACAAGCAAACATATTTACACCTAAATATAATATTCAAGGGAGGGGACAAGGTCAACCTAATTTTAATAGGCCACCTAATGACTACAATCCAAATTCTGATTCAACCATAAGAGCCATGGTTCCGATCCATAAAAACCTAGTTCAAGCAGAAGAATGGCCAAGTTCTTGGGTAAAACCTCAAGGTTAGTTTATGAATGCTAATTAGAGAGAATTTCAAGCCTTTTTGTATCAATGAGGGCCTAATCATCACTTGCCATCATAAGATGATGTCTCCATGAAAGCAGAACCAAATAGAGAGTGTAATAATCAAGGAAAAAGCCTTATTAACTACTAAACAAAGTATAGTTTTGTTATAAATTAGAGTACCTCAATTTAATAATAAAAAAGGTCAAAGAGAATATATTTGGTATATTCTCAACACATGGATATAACTCCAAGTTAACCCTTCAAGGCAATAAGGTATAAATGCAAATGTGGTAACATATACAAGTCATACACCTCCTCAAAATTAAAACTTGGGAAGGGTGGTCCAGCCTTAATTACCTCAAGATCAAGGTACTTAATTTAATCCTAGGATGAAATAAAAGGATAACATTTCTTCTTTGAATATTGTTGACTCATTGAAGAATATAGAGACAAGCATATCCCTTTGGGAGGTAATCCACATGCCTGGTCAAAGGAGTTACTCCAAGAGCAATTGTCCCAACTTTGTATTCCTCCCTAATCATCAAAACATGTTAGTGTATCCCTAAAATATTCACATACCCATATTATTGAACCTTCCACCAAGTATTAGAAACCCCCACCTTTATACCTTACCCTCATTATGGGAGATAATTTGGTCCATAATTTCATTGTGGATAGTGGGGCAAGCACTTTAGTCATGCCTAAACAAGTTGCAAACAAGTCAGGATTGAATTATGAAACATATAGAAAAGGAATGATGCAACTTGATGTAACACCATCAAATTAAATATTGCTCATCAAAGTTTTGAAAGTGTTATTACACGACTACACAAGTTTTCTAAATTTTTAAGACAAGTAGTGGTGTATCTACCTAAACATTTTATAATTTTCCTATCAAGAGAATTCACTACCAAGATAGGAAGGCATGTTGCTAATGATTGGTACTTCTTGGATTTTATAATGAGGTAAGGAGATAAGGTGATAATAAAAACATAACCATTGGAAAAGTTCCACATTAAACCATATGTGGAAACTAGTTCCAATCTTAATTGCATTATCAATGAGCAAGAAGAACATGTCATGGATGATAGAGCATATTCACTTATTGAAGGTATTTTTTATCTCTTCTTATATGAATATAGTACTAATACCTATGATAATTACCCCTATTATTTCATTTAAGAGACTGATTTGGGGGTGTATTACCTATATGAAGAACACCTATACCTTCACTTACTAAGGAGGAGGAGGATAACAATGGAATGTGGAAGATGTTATTTGATTATTAAATGAGAAATATTGGTGCAAGATATGGTGTTATGTTGGTTTCTCCATATAAACATTAGTATTACTCTTCATAAATATTCTATTTTAGTTGTACCTATAATGTGGCTGAGTATGAAGACCTTGTTTAGGGTCTTCAATGGGCAAAGAGTAAGGGAATTGAGAATTTGCAAATATATGGAGATAATGAACTAATTATACATTAAAAAAGAATATGAGTCCAAAAAATAACCTTGTTATTAATTTTTATAGGCATAGGGTGTGGGATTTACCTGAATATTTTAGTGCATTCAACATATAACCAATCCCAAGAGAACAAAATAAGTATACTGACGGGTTGGCTTCTATAGGAGAATAATTTGACACACCTAATAACATAAAGAAGGAAATAAAATAGTCACATATCAAAGTCATTATAAGGTCCTCCATTCTTGAAAATTAAATATTTTGATAGGTTTTTTATAGTGATAAACATATTATATAATTTATTGCAAGAGGATGTTGAGTTCTCTTCAATAAATTAAAAGAAACTCCATGATCAATATGAAGAATGGATTTAATAGCTAAGAACAAATAAGATACCTAAGGTATTGATGAATGTAGATATAATATTAAATTGGGATGAAAAAAATAGGAAATGGAATTTGGGAATTACCATAAAGGAAGATAACTATGAAAGGGTCTAATCTTCAAGGACAAACTCCTCAAACTAGGCAAGGTATGCTCTGCCTCTAAAAAAAGAAATCATTAAGTTGTGTAGATAATTCCATGATATATTTTATTGGGAATATAAGGATATAAATTGGTTTGACCCAAGCCTATCCCAACCTATTATTTAATTAGAGCCTACATTCAAAAAAATTAGGCAAAATCAAAGGCCTATTAACCCTAAAGTTGAGCAACTCATGAGAATGGAACTCACAAAACTTATTGAGTCTAAGATAATTTTCCATATCAAGAACTCAAATTGGATAGATAATATTGTGAATGTTAGAAATAATATTAGGTAAATAATACTTTTTTTAGACTTTAGGGACTTGAATAAGGTGTCACTCAAAGATAATTACCCCTTACCCTCTATGAAGGAGGTTTTACAAGTTATTTTAGGTTCCCAACACTTCTTACTCCTAGACAGATATTATGGTTATAATCATATTTTAGGGAATGAATATGATCAGTTTAATAAAACACTTAATGCAAAATGGGGGACGTTTTATTAAATTAAAATGACCTTTGGTTTGTCAAATGCTGGTGCCACTTTTCAGAGGGCAATGGACATGTCTTTCAAAAGTTTAATTAATGAGATGTTGCTAGTGTAGCTTGATGATATATTTATGTTTTAAAAGGATTAAAATGACCACATTAAGCATCTTAGGTAGGTTTTTGAGAGATGTAGATAGTATGGGGTGTCCCTTAACCCATAAAAGTGAATATTTTCTATCCATTAAGTTAATCTTCTAGGACAAATTATTTTCATAGATGGTCTAGCCATTGACCCTAAAATCATTACAACTAGTTTAGGAATATCATTTCCCTTGATAAAAAAGGAATAAAAATCTTCTTAGGTAAGATAAAATTTGTGATAAGGTTCATACCAATTTTTTCATATTTGGTGAAGGCTATCATAACTATGCTCAAGAAGATTTAGGTTTTCACTTAAACTAATGAAGAAAACAATAGTTTTGAAGCTATTAATTAAGTAATTACTCAAGATAAAAATCTTTTAAATATTTATTTTTATAATTAATTAATTTTATTTACATTTTATAATGTTTATATTATCTCAAGTATGCTTATGTAAAATAATGATGAGGGTGTTGAACAACATATTGCATTCTTTAGTCAAGGTTTGGTGATTATGAATCTAAATATACATTTATGGAGAAATATGTCTTTATTATTTTAATAGGTATGAATAATTTTAGACACATGGTTTCAAATAATAAAATTCACCTCATAGTCTCTCATGCTAACACCAAGGAGTTCCTCTTGAGTAAAGACCTCAATGAAAAGAGGCCAAGGTTGATTAAAAAGGTCATGGAGTATGATGTTAACATCAAAGTGACCAAGTTGGTAAGAGGTAAGGGTTTATGTGAGCACTTGGATTTATATCTCCATGAGCCAAAATATGAAGTTTTGGTCAATCAAGACATCCCTTAACCAATTGATCTCACACCTATAAAAATTTGGACACAAGATATCATCAAATTCCTTTAAAATGATGAGTGTCTTAACAACTTGAGAAGGTCCAGGAGAAGGTATTTCAGATTGAAAAATATTACTTATTGTCTTGTATATGGTGTGATTTTCACAAAATATATAAATGGTGTATTGTTGAGGTCCATTTATAGTGATCGTTTTGGTGTATTGCTTGAAAATTTTCATAATGGAGCAACGGGGGATCATTTCTCTCCAAGGACCAAATCTAAAAATATAATAAGGGTAGGTTATTATTGGCCTAACTTATTTAAAGAATGTTATTCTTTGGTATGGAGGTGTCCTCAATGTGATTTATTTGTATTAAAACAAAGACTTGTAGCTCTCCCATTGAGACCCATTCAAATGGATAAACCCTTCATAAAATGGGGTCTTAACTTCATTGTAATAATTAATCCTCCATCAAGTGATGGATACAAGTGGATCCTTACATAACCTGACTAATTTAAAATATGTGTTGAAAAAGTAGCATTAAAGGAGGCTAATGAGAGTTATATTCTGAAGTTATATGAAGGTATTGATACAAGGTTTGGAAATCCTTATAGCATCACTTTAGGTAATGCACTTACTTTCATGGGTGATAAGATAAATGATTAGGCAAGTAGTAATGTTATAAGTCTAATTAAATCATAAAACTATTACCCTTAAGGTAATGGGTTGGAAAATACTAATAATAAGAACATAATCAAGAACATCAAGAGGACTTTGGAGAACAACTAAAGAGCTTAGCACACTAAATTAAAGATAACCCTATGGGATGATAGGATCATACCTAAAAGCTCAATAGGTAAATCTCTTTTTGTTCTTGTTTATGGGAGGGAAGATATAATATTCATATCCCAAGAACTACCTACCTTAGATCTAGCATGTCAATTAAAATTTCCTAAAAACACTCTAACGCATATGAGGTTGATAGAATGGATGGAGTTGTAAGAGTCTAGAGATAATGGTCACAAACCCATATAAAATCATCAGATGATAATGAAGAGGTCATTTGATAAAAAAATCTAAGAGTTTTATAATAGGGTGATATATTAATAAAGTGGGATGAAGAGAGATCATCCAATGAGACACACCAAGTTTGAAACTTTGTGGAGTGGGCCATACATCATCATCAAGAGCAAGTAAAATAATTCCTTACACTTAGAAAGAATGTATGGGGAGTATTTAGATATCCCTATAAATGGAATACATTTTAATCACTTATAATTATGATATGAATGTTAATCATATACATAATTAGGTGTGTGGTGTGTGTTGGAAAAGTGTTTATGCACATTTGCTTATTTCTTTCTTATTCAATTTATTGTTTTGAGTCTTTGTTGTGTAGTGTTCCCTAAATGATTTGACCATAGTGTGGTTGTTGTAATTTTATGGTGTGGTGTTTTTAGGTTATATTTATATTAATATAGTTTGTTTCAAGCCTTATATAACAAGACTCCATTGTCCAATGGTTGAGGAAAGGCTAGTGGTCTCATAGCCTAACACACAGGCTACCCCCAGAAAGTAACCAAGAATGTTATCAAAATGTGACAACATTTTGACCGCTATGATTCCAAAGTTTTTACATGTTATTATTATCATATAGTTTTATATAGGTTTTAATAACTTATATATTCCCTTGTATTGTTAAATCATGAGTTTAAACCTATTTCTAGTCACCTCAGGGAAATTAAGATTTTTTGCATAAATTAAGGTTTTTGGGGATGTTAAGGTTTATATTGTGGCCAATATGGGTATTTTAAAAGTTTTTTTCTTACAAAAAATGTTATAGGGTGTTAACTAAAGTCCATATAATTATTTTAGGGTCTTGTTCAAATGAAATGTCAACTCCATGAGGTCATCTAGTTTCACTAGCTTTCTCTACACTTGAAACTACTTCTTAAAGGTTACAAAGTCATTTAAAATATAAATATATAGTATGGTGTGTAAAATTGGTAGTATTAAATCATTAAAACGTGTTTTTTAACTTTCCTAATGTCAGATCAAGTTAGAAGTTAGTCAGACCCTACAAGTTCAATGCTCAAAGAAGGAGAAACCAAGCTAAAATGGTTATTTATGATCATTTATATGGTAACATTCAAGACTTAACATTTTAAAAGTGAATCTCCATCTCCCTAAATCATTTTAAATGTTTAGATAGGTTCACAAGTTTAAAATTGGAAAAATACTTAGTTTCCACTTTATCAGGGCCTTTGGATGCTTTGCAAAGATCATGTATGAATGCTTATTTAGTATAAAATATGGAGAGATGGATCTTGAGATTTTTAATAGGCATGGGTACAATAATTTTATTTATATTCATGGAATTGGTCTTTGGTTTAATCTCTTATTCTATATCAACAAAAGCTAATAAAGTAAACTTCTTGGTGAAGGCTCTAAAACCCACCACCTTGATTTTTAGGCAATCTTATTGAAAATATGAAGTATTTTTTACAAATTAAATGTTTTATGATCTTGAAAAGGTTTTTATAGGTCCTATATTTACATAATTCCAAATCATATAGTGTATGCAAATGCAAAATACCTCCATGTTTATTCATGTTACAAGTTTATTCCATTAAGTAGAGCCCTCTAAAACCCACCACCTTGACTTTATATAGTTATATAACATGAAAACACCTCCCACATAGCACAAATAAGGTCTTAATAAAGTATTATGATGATGTTACCACTAATGACTTAGTGATCATGGGGAGAATGCACCTACAAGCCTATTTGAATGATTATTCCATCTTCAAGCCTAAAGAAAGAGAGTAGAGTATGTTTGAGAGATACTTAGATCCCAATGGGGATTTTAAAAAATATAAAATATCCAAAATAATTAAATTTTTATGAATTAGAGGTCTATAACACAAGATAGAATCAAATACCTTAACAAGCACCTACATGCTAAAAGTTAGTGTAGGTTGGTCCTAAGCTTGAGTAAGACACAGAATGGTGAAAAGACATTGAGTCCTATCTTATTTGTTAAAAAATATAGTAATTTAATTTTATAATAAATAAAATAAGTAATAATATTGAACAAAACTGAGTCTAAATATTCCATACACAATCAATCAATGCACACATGTCTATATGCTTCTCAAGAGTGTTTGTTCTTGATTTAAGAATGAAAGGTCTTATGTGAGGTATAAAGGGATGAAATTAATTTAGTGAATACTTTAATAATTTTATAAACACCTAAATATAACCCTTATACCTTATAACAAAGTTTAAAATGTCAAAACTTAGTCTAGACCTAATGAAGCATAAGACACAGACATGCAGACCCAACTCGTCATGAGAGAGATGGAGTTTTTAGGCCTCTATAAGCATAATTACACGTTTAAAATTGGTAAAAAAAGATTTTAATGAGTTTAGAAATACATCCATGGTCACCCCAAGGCCATAAAGGTATTAGGAATACTCATTATTTTATCTTGGACCTTGCTCACTTCATTGACAAGGGATAATCTTGAGACTAGGGGTTTGTTTGAACCTAAAACACAAAATAGGCATGTCAAATTCCATACAGGTACCTTGAGTAAACTAATAAAAATATAAAAGGTATCAATACACCTCCAAGATACATAAAATCCTAATTTTCAATCCAAATGACCTTTAGGGCTAGCAAGGAGGTGATAGGCCTAAAACCTCAAGTTTTATGACCATTGCACCAAATGCACACAATCAAGTCATAACTATTTACAAAGCATATATAACTATGATGAATATTGTTTTGGATGTGTTTGACAAATTTTTAGTAGAAATATTTAGTTTTAAGGCCTAAAACCCAAATTAGACCTTTTTGAGATCAAAAACACTAGACTTACTACCCAAGGAACAACTTCATATGTTCACATCATATATCACACTTTGCATGAGAAGATGAACCATTAAAAATAGTTGGGGGTCAATCAAGAGGGTTTTCTAAGTGGAATGATTCCATTTGATGGCCGGTGCTTTATGAATGATTGTTAAGATTCCAAATAGGTCTTAAACCCTACTAAAACCTTAGATGAATATGATATTAAATATTTATCTCTTAATGGATCTAAATGTATTTTTCTATATATAAACATTTGAACCCTGTTAACATCTTTATGGTGCTCCTCGCCATGAGATTTGATGTTGATGGCACCTATATAGACATACTAAATACCCTTTATTTTACTAGTTTTGATGACTTTTATGGGTAAAAACATGGACGAACACTTGAAAACCATTATAGGAGGTAATATGGGATGTTTTATAACTCATTAGGTCATAAAATCCTTTCATTCAATCATGAAAATGTTCCTATAGGTTTTCACAAAGAAGGTAGTTTGAGATGTACTAGGATTGAGGGACCTAGTCATCTAGTTTTGAAAAAGAAACAATTTTGTGATGCATTGAAGGCCTTGTTCATAGGATTAATTATTTATTAGGTTTGATAATATGTTCTTGGTACTTTTTACATGGTTATTTTTAATTTTCATGGTCATTCAAATGAACTAATGTGTGCAACTAGGCCTAACTATCAATTAGTGATAAACAACCAATGTTGAAATGAATCTTTGAGAGGCATGGAAAGAATTTCAAAGTTTCAATTTTATTATTAAAAAAATTTAATAGGTGGTGATTAAATATATAAATCTTATATTAATCAATTACAATTTATATAACAAGAATTGAATGATCTCTTCATTGCCCAAGATCACAGATTGCACCTCATGAGTTGATCTAGCTTCCCCCTTTCAAAAAAGCCTATTTAAATTGTAGATAATGATTCATAAACCTTTTTTATGTGTCACTTAATACTTTTAAATATATACCCATAAATTTTCAAGACATATGAATAAGCTCCTTGCAATAAATCATATTAGTTTTCAAGAAGACTTATAAACTATTAAAGGACTGACTCCTTCTAACTTGAAGGTAGTTTTCAAAATATTTGGAGATCAAATGACAATTTTTCAATACTTTAGATGATTCCTCCTAATTATTTTGAAGCTAAACATATTTATCCATTCTTGTAACCCCCAAGATTCCATTTTTGGCATGGGATTTCTTTCTGTCTCTCATTGGTGCTCTAAGTATGCCTAGTTTTAGCATTATAATCTATCCAAAATAAAGGTAAGTTAAGCCCTACTATTTTTTATACTCATATTTTAATTTATAAAATAAATTTTACCTATTTAAATCTTTCTAATTTCATAATTTAGTGTGTTTAATGAGTTGTGGATAGGTGCTAGTGATGAAATTGCTTATCCTTGCATCTTATCCCATTTGTGTGCACCTAGGTATGGATACATTATGTTATTTCAAGTCACTTGGAGTATATTAAAGTGTTTTTTTATAGGTAAGTATTTGGAGTTTTAATAGTGTCACATCAATCTATTGAATCTCTCACCTTGTTTGTTATATTTACATTGTCTCTAGGCTGAAATACTTATGTGAAAAACTCTCTCTTGAAGCATAGACTAGATTGTAGTTGTACATATTTTAATTTAAATCATAGGATAGTATCAGATAAAATATTTTGTTTCTTCACCTCTTTTTTTCTATTTTTATTACAATTATATAGTTTTTTTATCCCTTTGCATACAACAACTAGTTAGTAAGAGAACAACCAAGATAAATCTAGGGATCTAGCCCTTTCAACTAGAGGTTTACTCCCAATATAACCAACTGATAGGTCTAGGGTTAATCCCATTGTTTTAATAAATTTTATTAGGCTTTAACTACCTCTCCAAGAGTGCAAAATATAGTGACAATAGTACATACTTATGTGATTCAATTCTATTATTAGAATAAATAGATTAGGTCAATTATTGTACAAATTAATGGATTTATTTATTGCATATTTATTCCTTGATTTTATGTTTCAACCCTTTAACAACTTATGTTTTACATTCCATAATCCCCTTAAATGTTATATAAAAATTATGTCAATATTTGGAGAGTATGTCATCATAGTAATGCATATAACATCAATCGATGTATGTAACATATGGAATGCAAGAGCATATGGATGGTATGTCAATATTAATGTATCTATGAACCACATAGTAATAAATATTTCTAAATAAATATATGTAATAACGAAGTTCATGATATAAATCATATCGGCACACATAAAGGGGAGGTGCGTGATATGTATCGTGACACATTAAATCATATAAATCACATAATATTAATAATGTCAACATGTAATGTCACAAAATATCATAAAATGTTATAGTGAAACATATGGAGGCACAAACAAAGGGGAAATTCTATAATAATTAGTTCTAAATATAAAAAATAAGGGACATGAATGCCACAATAAATAAGACTAATAGACCATGAATAATGGGAAAATATGTCACAATAAGAAAGGCTAATGAGCCATAAAAAAGGTGAAGATGTCATGTATAATAAAAAATAATATATATCCTATCATGAAAATTTAACATCACCAATAAATCATAGAATAATTAAAAATTATTCTACACTATCTATATATGTCAATATCATATCATAGTACAAAACATATTCATGTAGCACTGTGTAATAAATAAGTAACTAACAAAGCATGCATAATCAATATATGTAGCTCAACATGGTAAATAGTTCATATAAAGATGTGAGATACATTAATTTAACCTATAGAATTAGATTCCCCTATAGATTATATTTATGGATCATATAACACCTTAGTCTTGTACACTTGACAAACTCAGACCTTGGATATTCCTCTAAGTTCTTAACCTTTCATTATTTTAGAATCTTTAAATCCACTCTATCTTTTCCCCTTGGCCTATATCTTGGTTTAACCAATTTTATCTTGATGATCCAAACCTTTTATCTTTCCTAAATGAATAAAATATGATTATCTTATTAAGTTTTGAGCATGTACCTATTTTCTATTTGTTAGGACATAAGAATCAACCCTAAACCCTTGTGCTGACATTATTAAACTACCCTGATGCATGTGAAAAATGCCCTAAAGTCATTAAATTTATAAATTAAATGTTTAGTAATGGTATGCCTAAGTGATTTAATATGAGTTATTTGTCCAAAAGTATTGATATAAATATAAGATCCATCCTCATCCATTCCTCACCTAGAAAATACCTAAGGATAATTATCAAAGCATTCAATCAAGCAGTCAATAAATAAAAGCTTATTTATTTTATCCTATTTTAATATTAGTCATAAGGATAACACATAAATAGTTTTGAACTATTGAAGAAGTAGCCTAAGAGTTTGAATTTCCAAGTTATAAGTTAGGTTACTGTTGTACTTATTTTTTGCATATTGCATGATTTACACACAAGCCAACATATTGTGGAAAACTACATCAATCTTATGCCATATTTAGATTATTAAATATGTAGGCAACACTCATTTATAGAGGGGTATTTTGGGTCATCTCTACATCAGGTGACTACGAACCCATTTTTTCTAAGGTTACTAGGAAAATACAAAACTAGGGTTTTACAATTCATGAGGAGTGATAATCCATGACCTAAATCTAAATACACCAGAATGAATTCAAAGATAAACCCAAAATCATCCAAGTGGTTATATCCTTTTTTAGTATATATTTCATAAAATACACATACATCTAATTTATATAGTAGTGTTGATGCAACCATCCCAGGTTGATTCTATTGTCTATAGATCCATAGGAATTTAATCCATAATTTGGTGAATATTCAATAATTATCTTCCATTATGATTCTTACCTATTCTAGATCTAGAGATGTGTTATCATTAGAACCAACTAAGTACATTATTTCTTTGTCATTTCCATATCTAGCCTAGTTGTAATTACTATTTTTATTCTATCCTAGTTAAATGAATTCAACATATATTATATATGATTTTAACATTTAATTAGACTATTGTAGATCTAATTATCACCCTTGTGCATTGTCATTTATATATTATTGACCTATCTACTCAAGTAGGATCCTTATCAAATTTAGTTTTAAACATTTGGTGAACTTGATTCATATGAATGCAAATATTTATGATTCATATGGTTTTTAGTTAGCTAGGGTTTTAAATTGATGTACTTTTTCTTTTAATTCTTATAGTATTTCTCATATAACCTAGGCATAGCCCTAGATTTGGATGTGTGCCTATTGAACACATTGAGCTTCCCCTCACACAACCTAATATGTCCCAAACCAATGAGGGACCAAATCCTATGGATCATGATGATATCAATGTTTATAATGAAAAACATGATGATGAGGTTATCATAGAAGATGATTATGATAATGAGAATAACAAGTCTAATGAAAACAATAAACATGTGTAAATAGATCATGAGAAATTATAATAAATTACATTTTTTCATGAGCATATTCATCGAAACCCTAAATATCTTTGTGAAATCCTAGAAACCATTTTAGAAACTAAGAACACAAAAAATATAGATTACTAAAAGAGTCCATCTATTGATCATGTTATTAAAACTATGGATCATCCACATATACCAACAACCCTCCCCATAAACACATTACAACCTAATACCTTTAATGGGGACACATGATATGTATTTCAAACTTTGTTTCCTAAAACTACTATTTACTATATCTATAGTGGATCTTACAAATATCTCAACACAAATACCAATTTCTATGCCTATTCAAACCATAATTACATCCATTTTGATGACTACTCAGATTTCTAATCTAAATACCAATGGGTCCATAGTTGAAACACTCCTTAAAGTTATAAATACCTTGGAGGATAAGGTTAAAAACATTAAACAAAATGATTTAAATTCTCTTCATGTTATTGATTCCCAATATGTGCTACATAATCAACTTAGATTTGAGATATCTTTGCACCATTTTCCAACTAATTTTATTTCACCTAAGTTTACATTTTATGATGGAAAGAGTGATCCTAAACATTATATTAAATAATTATATGTGGCATGTATTGAATATGAATCCAATGATAAACATTTGACCAAGTTATTCCTAAGAATCCTCAAGGACTATGCTTTGAGATGGTTTTATGATTTACCTATGTAATCTGTGAAAGCATTCAAACCTCTTATAGATTAGTTTTTGGCATATTTTCCATTAATATTTGGAAAAAGGTTTCCTATTCTCAAATTTCCAAAATGAAGCAAGGAAAAAATGAACCTATTAATAAATATGTATTGAGGTACAAGATAGTTTTGGATAAAATTACTAATATTATGGTAGATAAAAAATTGCAAGACATATTCAAGAAATTTTTTCTTTCTCCTTTAAAAAATTCCATTTTTTTCAATAAGTTAAAATATTTTGATGAATTATTCCATTTTGTATAGGACCATGAAATGAATATTATTTCATTAAATAAGCTCAAGTGTGTAGTAAACATAATAACTTCATATACATCTGGTACAAAGTTTATAATCAAGAAAAGTTATAAGGTAAAACCTCCTAAGCCTAAAAAGGAAATAAACACCATGGTTAACACAATTTCATAGCAACCTAATCGACTTGTCTTATCTAATACACCAATGATAAAATTTACATGATTACCTAAGTATCTCACTTAATTACTCCCATGAATAATAGAGTGTCATCTTATATCTCTCCCTCATCCTATATATGTTTATATGAATAAACCTTTAACCAAAGGATATGATGTGAATGCTTATTATGATTATCACTAGGGACTAAGACATTATTTGAATAGATGATTTACCTTGAAGTATAAGATCTAAGACCTTATTGATGAACAAAATATAAAATTTGATTATCCTCCCAATGAATCAAGTTCATAACTTGGTGATCACCAGAAATAAAAAATATTTAATAGTCATGTGTAAAACCATTCTAAGAAAGAACCAAAAGTGCAAATGGCATATAATGCACATCCTCCTCCATCACATTATGGGAACACATTAGATGGAATTATTGGTACTTATACATGATATATACCTCTAACATTTTAAATACCTAATATTAATTTTGATGGCACTAAGATTAAGGATGATGACTATGATCTTCATTCTTTATTGATTCAAGCATTACTTGATCACTAGTCTATACATAGTGTTATGATTGATAATGGTTCAAGTGAATATGTCTTCACCATGAAATTACTTGCACATATAGATTATACTCATCATGATTTCAATATTTATAATAGATCAGTTATAGTATTTGATGGAACCTCCCAAAAGATTCTTGGTGAGATTGACCTACCTTTATAGGTTAGTTTTACACATGTGGTTATTACCTTTTAATTTATAATTTCTATGGGAATATTTGATATGTTATTTGTAATAAGTTATATCAATACACTTTGATAATTACCTTATATAATGCATGGGTGTTTTAATACATTCATGTCAATCAGGTAAATACAATTTTTGAAATCCCATATAAGCATTCTCTTAAACAAGAAAAAATTACACCTAGGTAGATAATTATCACAACTAATAAGGTTAATCCACTATAAAAAATTAATAAATAAGAAATAGACTTTACTAGGTGGTCAGTGTATACAAAGGAAAGTGAATATGATCTACAAAGCAATCCTATCTTAGAGAAGATAAACCACAATATCCCTTCCACTTATTGGTATAATTAGACAATCAGGTTCATGATGAATATGGATCTTATAAACCTAACTAAGGGGTATATTACCATAGAATATCACTAGAGATGGTTCCAAATCCCCTATTCAAGCAATACCCCATAATGACCCTAGCTAGTTCCTATGTTTTCTTATCAAAGTAAATCTAATTTAGTGCTCACCAAAACATGTGGTATAAAATGGGAATAATAAACATAAAAATAAACATGCAAATAAGAAATATAATCAAGTAAATGTAGAGGTAATATTAATTCATGGAGAGATAAACATATTCATAATATAACACATTAAAATCTATCTACTTAATAAAGAGGAGAAAAATTTAGGAATACTTACCTTGAAGACAAAACCCATCAATCGTCAATCTCTCCCTTGGTAAATTTGCAATAGGTTTTTGTGGTTTGTAAGGATAACAAAGATAAATCATATCTATGTTAAATAAATTATCCTTTAAATACAAAATACTTATCCCACAAGAAAATATTCTTCTCTCCAAAGGAAGTAAGAATCCCTAAGCAATGGCTCCTCATGTAGAATTGTGGATAAACAAATGCAGAAATAAAAGATTATATATATCTCTCTCTGATGAAAATGGTGAAAAGGATATGTTTATATATCTATATCTAACCATAAAAAATTCTAAATTTTTAGCTGATAAAGTCAACCTAGTTGACCATGTTCTTTAATTAATAAAGTAGTTAGGTCCTAGACTAGGTCAACTTAGGCTGACCTAGTTTCATAACATGTTTATTTTTAAGAATAGGATTGGCCCTTGTGAATTTGATTAGTAAATTAAAAATAAAATTGGATTAGGTGGGGGATATTTGAGGTGGTGAATTCCTTAGAATATTTTTAAAAAGATGTGTCAAAACACAAAGAAATGTGTATGAGAGGTTTGTGTTGGTTTCAAGTCATGGTATAGGGAACAATAATATTTCAAAGCACCAATAGTCTTCCTACCCATTTATTGGTACACCCTTTAAGGAATGAACTTAGAGATATTGAGATTTTATAGGTTCCTATAAGAGATAAGATAGAAATAATTGATAAAATTAAAAAATATTATGTGTATATATATGCCCCACTCAATGATCATCATGTGTCATGCAATTGTAACATGGGATTGTGCAAAGAAAATAGAACATAGAAACACATAATGTTGAGCTAAGTACATTTCAAAAGGAAGATAATAACATAAATGAAAGGAAAAAATAAAAAAATTCATACCTTTACTTACCTTAGTGTTGTAAAGTGAAATTGAAGTGAGAGAAATGTGAAGGTATCTAATGCAAGGAACATTAGGTGAACTTGTAAAATAATTGAAAAATCAAAATGTTTGCAAAATATACATGTAATATGTGGAACATTTCCCTATTATTTCATGGTTATGGAGCATCATTTAGTTTAGAAAAAGAGTTAGTAAAAATAAAGTTATAATAAAAATATGAAATTTGGTTGTAAATAATTGATAGGTAAATAGTTTTGAATACTAAATATAAATTGGATGAAAATTAATTCATATTTTATTTTTAATATTTGGAGAAAATATTTCTATAAGAGACCCAATTGAGCCTTGAGAGTGATCATGGTGAGGAGATGATAACTTTGATGTGGAGAATGCCTATTAGCCATAGCCCATGCATCTCAAGTAAGTGATGCATTAATTTTGATTTTTTAGGTAATTTTATTGGAAATTAAGATAGGTATATAAAAATAAATATTAGAGGAAATGTAGATACTAAAAATGGCTCTAGGATATTTTTTGTAAACTAGGGGTAAAATGGGATATTGGGTAGGAACGAGTGAGACCATTATATGCCTTAAGACATTTATGGTAGATTTTTGAAAATCCATCACAAATTAAGAATGGAACTGGCCCTACCAAATTATTTGGAAAAGGCAAGAGAAGTCAAGGTGGATGAATTTGTAGGAGAATGTAGATGTAGTATTGTTTAGGGTGGTTGACTACATAAAAGAGGACTAAGCTTGTTATAAAAATAGATATGGCTAGCATAGTACATTTTGGATAATTTATTATGTAATATATGACTAATACAATCTATTTTATGAGGATGACCGCATGACATGGGGCTGACATAGTATGAAAGGGATAGGAAAAAGGCTAATTTAGTATCAAAAAGGTTGATTCTATCTATAAAAATGAGCCAACTATGTAGCACAAGGCTAAATTCTATCTATAAAAATGGCAAACTATGTAATAAATAGGAAAAATAAGAAAAATATGTTGATGAAGTAGTTAATTTTTAGTATTTTAAGAATATTTAATAATATATTTTATTATTATTTCATAGAGATCTAATACATTATCTATTATTTGATATTTTATAAAGGTGATGGAGATTTTGGTTCCTAGTTGATGTATCATGGCTACTAGATTTACTAGAGTGGCTATCAAATATGGATCAAGCTTAGTTGATTTCCCTGGTATTTGGAGGTATCATGGAGATGAGGAGGATCCCAATTAGTCTTAATCTAGTCATCATGTTCCTAAGATCATGGGAGTGACTGACCAACACTTTTAAATGAGATGTAGAGGGGATACCATAGAGGTAGGCATCACTTTAGTAGATGTCCATGCCTTGAATAGGCTTCCCATTATCATGACCCATGTTATATGTGATGTACTAGAGATGGAAAATGAGATTTAAGCCCTAGCCCATTGGGTGATAGTATCAATGAGGATTTATCTTAGGTTATAAGTTACCTTCTTTGATGTGTATATCTCATCTATTTTAGATATTTAACTTGTGAAATCACATGTGTTATGTCATATGTTGGATGGGAAGGTACCACTATATTTGGTAGCCTTATATTAGTACATCCTATGGTAGGGTGTATTTATGATTTAGGCTTTATCATTTGGGTGAATCTCATGTATGATATGTATGGTATGTTGACCTAAGGGTATAAGACAATAGGACATGTCATTTTGTTGAGTGCTTAGATTTACAATAGATTCCCTATGTATCAACTAACTGTGTTCCCCATGTAGTTGATGATAGGAGACCTTGGGTGGTATGATGGATGCATGATCATGTAGTGCATACCATCCCCCATGTCTTGAATTTATAGACTATGACACAAAGGCAGATAGTGTGGAAAATTTACACTAATATTACTACCATATGGTTAACTTAGGATACTATTAATACCAATTTGGTTCATGTTTAGATCATGGGATATTATAATTCATGGGTGGATTCACATCTAGTAGCTTGTTTACCTAGGAAACTAGGCCTACCACATCTAATAACCCATATATGAGTTATTACTTATTGGGCATGACACAATAGAGAGTTGAGAGGGAGAGGAGGCATATGGTTACTTGAAAATATACCTTTTGTTAGGCCTCATTAAGTGAGACCATGGACAAGTTAGGTGTATTAGTAGGAGGTAGTGAGGCATGGTGTAGAGGATGTTATAGTTATGAATGATCAAACTCTATGTGATAATATATAAAATAACAACATAGCCATAAAAAACCTAGTGGTAAAAATGTATTATGACAAAAACATCACGTGGGTAAAACATAGAGAGAAAAAATGTAGTAGTATTGGTAATGTCACAAAAATGTCATGAAGAGCCTAATTGGGAAATTTTAGTGATTATCACATTGTTTATTTATTGTATAGTTAATTTTGGTGATAATAGTTAACATTTCATGGTGTAAAAGTAATGCACCAAATTTACAAGTAAAATAATAGAAAAAAATGTGATTTCATGTGTTTAGACCTATAGTTGAAAGTTGTGTCATATTATCAACATTACCAATACCACTATGTTTTTCCTCACTATTTTTTGTCCTCATGATGTTTTTTCATAATACATTTTTACTTCTATGTTATTTATCATTACATTTTTGTCTGCTACTTTTTCATAGGATGCCAGATGATGAAGGTGAGGATGTGGGAGAGGTAAGAGCAAGACCATAACAAGCATGACAATGGACACCTTGAGATCATAGGAGATGAAGGAACCATTAGTGAGAGGGGACACAAGCATGAGTAGTTACACATGGTGATCCTATGGTAGTTGTTAGACACACCTAGTCAATAGAGAGGTATCGAAGGAGGAGACTATGATGAGCATAAGTAGTGACTCTAGGTTTTGCACATACATAGAGGCAACTGATAGAGGAGGTGTTTTTAAATCAAGATAATGAGGAGACTATGGCTAATAACATTGGCATTGGTGAGAAATGCTTTAATTTTAAACATTTTTGATGCAAATCACTATTTTTATTATTTTTTATGTATTTAGTGATAGATAGATGATTTGAGATACATATACATGAGATCTAATGTATATTTATTATTTTTATAGGTATTATTATGGAGGATATCATATGGTGAGCCATGATTATGGTCACACACCATGATATTTTGGATGTTTTATTTTTTCATTATGAGCCATCCACCTTAGTAGACATTATGGTACCATATACCCTACCTTATGTTATCTAGTTTAGATTGGTGGGAGAGGAAGCTTGATAGTTACATATCTAAGGAGATATCTTATAGCCACTTACATGAGTAAGAGGAGAGACCAAATATTATAAAGCATTGACATAGGAGTGATCCACCCATATGGTCACTACTATAGGGCTTAGATGTGTATAAGACCAAGTGGACAATCTATAAGGATAGGTTAATGACTTGAGATCCTAGACTGACTCATTATAGCATATCATTCATAGGGGTCAGTCATAAACATCGATGGCTACCATGGCTAATCCATAGGATAGACATGATGGATCACAACCTTAGAGATGTATCTATTATATTTTGTATTATATTATATTGAATTCATGTTATTTATATTGATATGGACATTTCTTGTTTTGTGATTTGTATTTTTTTTGGATGGATGTATAGATGTATTTCATTTCTAACACATGTATTTTACTTATAATGTATATTCTATGGGAAATATTTGATGTTTGTTTTCTTTTCTATCATTATGTGATACACATGCATGGTTAAAAATAAAAGCAAAATGATTTGGAAAAGTATAAATAATCATAAAATGTAATACACATTATATCATGATGAGAAATGTGTAAACTTAGAGATGAATAAATATAATAAACCAAAGTGGTAAATTAAAAGTTAAAAAATGTTTTAAAACCATGTATAAGTAAAATTTACACCAAATTAAAAAAATATATAAGTCATACTATATCAAGTTGGGAAGTATGAAAATTTGTAATAAAGTGGAAAACATGTGAAAACTAGTGGTATAAAAACAAAAAAACAATAAAGTTAATCAATCATACTATATCAAGATGAGAAGTATGAAAAGAAAAATAAAAAGTAAGTATAAATCAAATTAATCATACTAAATCAAGATGGGAAGTATGAGTAATTTAAAAACAATGGTTGGAAACATACATGCAATTGGAAAATAAGATGATAAAAGTGAAGTGTTTATGAAATAAGCATAAAACATACTAAATCAAGATGAGAATTATGTAAATGATGTGTAAATAATATTTATCACAAATTATATCAAATTTTATGCATGTAATTTTATTGTGAAAAGAGTATAGTATGAACTTTTTATTTGAATATTTTGTGAGGAGAGCCTAGTCCTATCCAAGGTCTTACATTACAAATCACAAAGGTAACACCAATGAGGTGGAGATAAAGGTGGAAATAATGTAAAGATGTTTAATGTGTTAATTTTTAAGGAGATCATGGCCCTATCCATGGTCTTAAAATACAACTCATAATTTGAACACCAATGAGTTGAATGTTAAATACAAGGAAAAATAAGGAAACATTTTGTGAGGAATGTCTGGTCATATCCAAGGTCTTACAATGTGTTTTTGGGACCAACATACCCCATTTTTTTCTACTTTGTAAAATAGGTACCCTTGTAAATGTTTCAAAACACATGTATCTTGGTCTAGCTTTCATGAGGTTATATTTTTTAGAATTTGAAGATCATCTACCTAAAAAGGGATGGGTCCTTGCATGTTTAGTTATGCTTTATGAGCTAACCCTACTGATGATTACCCTTAAATGGCTAAGCACAAGTTTCATGGATGAAGGCAAGGTTCCTGATCAAAAAAGAACCTAAGGGTTCAAATTTAAATTTTTGAGGGAGAAAATTGAATGGGAATTGGTCCTTAAAAGAGAAAAGACCCTAAGTCTAATTTTACATTAAGGCTTGGTTATGTTTTTAAACATGCTTGAACCTTGACATAAAATTATACTTAAGTCCCCTTTTATGTTCCTTTCCCATTTTAAATCCCTCTTAGCCTCATTAAATGTTATGTCCATAAGCTCCTTTTCATCCTAGACTAAGACCTTATCAATGTTTAGCCTAAGTTTTAATCCTAAAATGTCTATGTTTGTTCAACATTGATGACTCCTTGAGGATCCTAAACATTAGTTTGAATCACTACACGTGGCATGCTCTAATTTGATGTCTTAACTTGGATGTAGATCTAATGGTCCTCACTTCCTTAGATCTTGATTCAATGGTATGAGATCATCTTAGGACATACTATGCACTAAACCCCATTCACTATAAAATTTTTTATGACATTTATTTTTATGACCTTGCTCTTATCATTTGATGTTTATGAGGATGTCTTTAACATTAGCGAGGCCTTTAAAATAAACCCCATCTAAAATTTTATCCTTAGTCTAAAAGGGGACCTTCTAAATATCTAAACCTTAGGATTATCATATTAAAACTTAGACCATAGTGTTTTCAATACTATTAATCTAAGGTTAACCCCTTGGCTTAAGCTTATATGCATCACAGACTAACTTAATGCTCATACATCTTATAGGATCTGACTATCTGCATTCTTCATATGACCTTAATCTAATGGTGTGAGATCAAAGAGCCCCCTAAAGCTAGGCTAATCAAAGAAGCCTCTCAAATAATGATCAATGGTTCATTTTCATCATCTTACTTGATCTAATAGACTATGTCAACCCCAAAGTACAAAGAGTATCAAGAATGCGATGCATGGATTGTTGTCATTCAACCAAATGAACCTTACAAGCTTAAATTTGGTAGATGTGATCCCATCATTTGATGTTATGAGGATGTCTTTGATGTTAGTGAGACCATCATATTTAACCATAGCCGAACTCTCAACCAATCATAAAGGACCTCTGAGATCTTAATCAAAGGCTTACATTCATCTAAGAATCCTAATCCAATAGAGCAAAATAAAAGGTTTTATTTCAAAGCCAAAAACTAAGTTTCAAAGGTATTCCCATGGAAGTGTCACAGGAACAAGCTTAAGGAGGTCCACATAAGGACCATGTAAGCACTAAAGGACAATCTTAAGATTTTTCATGCTTGAAAAGATAGGATTTGCATAAGTGGTGCCATCTTTAAGATTTGATACATGAATACATTAATTAAATCCATCACCTTCACAATCAAAGCCTCAGAAACCCTACCAGACTAGATTAAAGCCCTAAACCTCAACTTAAAGGCACAAAACCTTAATGTTAAGGACACAACTACATTAAGCAAGCTCAAAGTGTCATCCTAAGCATAAATACCAGTCATATTCCAAGGTAGTTGAGATCATGGTAATG
Source organism: Torreya grandis (assembly GCA_037957365.1). NCBI lineage: Eukaryota > Viridiplantae > Streptophyta > Pinopsida > Cupressales > Taxaceae > Torreya > Torreya grandis. The sequence goes on along the minus strand of JARHVA010004079.1, from coordinate 250,341 downwards.
CCAAGGCAATAGTGTAAAAAAAAAATAGACATGTATATATCTAAATACCATAAAGGGAGGTGTTTTAGAGATACTAAATTCGACACGCGAGCATTGGCCAATGGCAAAAGAATTGGTCCAAGATTTTCTTTTCAATTGAGGAGCTACAACCTATATCATCTAGTGAGCAAAGGGTGATAGTCACCAAGATAAATTTCAAGGACCTAGTTATAATTTAAATGATAGGTCTTCATCAAGCTACTGCTAAACTTGAGGTATTACACTGCATTGACATCCTTGCACCCCTATTTATTGATTGTAGAATAGATAAGTACTAGATCATCAAAGAAATAAGGTCAAGTAAAATTTCCTATATTTCTCTAGTATCTTTTGAGGGCTACTACAAGTTCCCTAGAGCTCACATAAACCTCCCCTCTATTAAAGAATGGACTACCCAGCATAATCTAGATTCTATCTTGAGACCTTGGTCAATCCAAGGAACTCATATATCTAGGAACCATGATGGTAAAATCCATATCAATCAATTTAGAGAAGGAATTAGGATCATTATGACCCTATTATGTAGAGCTTCATGGGTAGCCACCACAACCTATGTCGACCCTAGATGGATTTCCTACATATATTTTAAGGTGGAAGAGAATCTAACTCCACCTATTAGAAAATTGATTAACATCCACTTGGGGAGATAATTTTATGGCATTAAAAAAGGACAGTTCAATAATTCACCATAATTTCTTATCTATTCGACTCATTAATGTCATCCACCCATATTCTTTGTGTCAAGAATTGGTCCTCCCACATCAAAATTACCATTTCCCATCACTATGCGAAGTTGCACATCTTCAAGTACAAAGTTCATACGCAATTCATTTGTGATTGCATATACCCTACTTTGGTCAAGAATATCATATGGAATCCCATGCATAGGATGTACCCTCTTGAGGAAAAGTATGTTGAACTCATATGATTTATTTGGTACTATCTAAATTACACCATTATTAGAATATAAGGGATCATGACCCAACCATTCAGGTTGCCTATCTATGTCACCCCCAAGTTGGCTGAGCAAGAAATTTCTCATGAAATCTTCCAAGGAATTGATAATGTTTATAGGGAAAAGAGGAAGGTCATTTTGCATCCATTCCCATTCTTGATTTGGATAACTTTGATCCAAGACTGGAAATAATTGTACATCATGTCTAGACATAGGGATGCCTTCTTCTTTCAGAAGGATGACCTAAAGGAATGGGAACCCAATAACAAGGTTGCCCCTCATTTGTAGTCAAAGAAACTAACCAAAGTAACCTATGAGCATAGGGTTGGTCCATATGACCATTTTTACTCCAAATCTATAGACTTTGATGAATTCCTTGCTAGGTGTAGGTAGCATGATTTTAGGCTTGAACATAGACTAGAAAGAGAAGAGAAACTAGCTAGGGAGGGATGGAAAATTTACCCATTGTAGTATCATCTAATGCCTTCCATTTTTCCTCCAAGTCATACACAACAATAAGCACTACAAATTCAAGGACTTGATGAGAAGAAACTTGAAAAAAGGCCAAGAGAAGGCCATTCATCATTATTCTAACCTCTAAAACCATCTTCTCCAGTGGATAACTTTGATATGGTTGCCTTAGAACCATATGAGATGGTGGAAGAATTCATCTAGGAACTTGTAAAGACCTATGGATCTAATCAATAAGATTAGGGAGCCATAATTGAAGTGGAAAAAATTAAAAAACCTCAAATAGGTGAAGAAGAGAAGGGAAAATAACTAGCATTAGAATTGGTCCTTGTCACACAAAAGAAGAGGGAAGCTAAGCTAGACCTTGTCCCTAGGTTCTCTAAAAGACCAAAAGTGGCATGGACCCATCCAACTAGTGAAGTGAATTTGTTCAGTGATGAGTTACCCATACATGGACCTATCATTATTGACTAGTTAAAATATGGGAAACTCTAAAAGGTTCCTTCCTAATCACACTCATTAGTAATTAAAATATTTGTAGGTGGAGATCCCCTTGACAATGTCAAACCCTGGATCAAGGAGCTCATGAAACCCTAGTAGTAAGAAAGTACAATACCTAAAGAAAGAAGAAAGAAAAATTGTTCATGTATCTAAAGAAAGAAGAAAGAAAAATTGTTCATGTATCTAAAGAAAATAGTAAGAAAATACAATACCTAGGAGCATCAAGTGGAATTAAGATTGAAACCCTTGAGACACCCAAACTCTATAAAATAGTAGCCACTATCATGTTTAATCTAGATACAGTAGGGTTTGAAAAGGTGATAACCAATAAAGCTACCATTGGTATCAAGGAGTTCACCTTTCAAAATGTGGAACATTTTTTAGGCCTAACTCCTATACAAGGGTAGGTAACAAGGGAGCATCCCATCCATCAAGAGGATGTGGCAATTTTGGTGGTGACCTAATAATCAATGACCTTGGCTAGAATCTAAGGGATGCAACAAAGGATCACCAAATAGAAAAGGAGAAGAAAGACTTGGAAGCATAGGTTATATTTTTAGTCCCTGAGGATATAATGAAACTATTGAATAAATCCCTCTTTAACACATTTGAAGGGTTGAAAGCCCTAAGGCTTAGATAAAATACATTGACCCATAAAATTGGGAAAGCAAAGGAATTAATCACTTGGTGTTATAACTCTAGGGATCAAAAAATTGAATTGATTAATGTCTATAACACTAAACAGGTCCAAGGCATCAAGATCATCAAGTTGAAGCATTTGCATGTCCTCCTAGGAGTCATTAAAGATAAGATATTAGACCTAAAAAATTGGTGTGATAGTTTTAATAGCTTTATGGAGGAGGTAAATAGATTGATAACAAGGTTGGAGAAGCTCTTAAAGGCACTACTGGTAAACCCTTCTAAGACCAATGCCACAGGCCTGACAGATGATGAAGAGTTCAAGAAAAGGATTAGTACCTTCATCTATAACATCGAGGACAACCAAGGATAGCTTATCAAGGATAATTAAAAGGTCCTTGATATCATCATTACATTAGGGAAGTAGATTGTAGAGGCTTAGTGCACTCAGGAACTTGAAGCCAAGAGTGACAAAGAATTTAACACATTGGTAAGTCAAGAAGATGATTGCTTGATGAAGCCTATGATAGATTCTGAGCTAATCAGAGAAAAATATAATAAGGTGAAGAACATCCTCAATAATTAACCCGAGTGACCCACTAATGTAACATAAAATAATATTCTTTTATAATATATATGCTAGTCTATTAGCACATATTAGTCCTTTTGTCAAAATTAGCATATAAAGCCTTTTGCATTGTAATCTTTGTGTTAAGGATAATTTTCCTTATCATACCATGGATATTTTGAAAAGATAATTGGTATACCACCTATTTTTTTCCTATAAATAGTCAAGGTTTACCATTTTGTACAAAGAGAGACTTTGAGTAATTTGTATACAAAAGAGCATTTAATACAACTAAGGAATTATAAAAAGATTATTTGAATAGTTTGTTGAAAGCCAATGATGTCTCTCAATTACATGTTATTATCTTAAATTTGAATAGTTTTCTACATTTTGAGCTACATTTTTTTCCATATGGCCATTAATTTGTACTAATGTTAGATTAACTAAAAATATCTTAGGTATACTTCATTTTATTTTTTCTGCATTTGGATGTGCATATGTTATTCAGGTTACAATAGAAAACTTTAAATTAAACTTGGTTCTTACTTATGGTTTGTATGTCTTCATTAAATATCACTTGGTTTGTGATGTAATCTAAGTTTATACTATTTTACACCATAAATTTTTTCATGTATTTTCAAAGTAATTAGAACTTTGTCATAATATTTGAGAGGGGAATTCATAATCACATTCTCTTTTCTACATTACCCTTCCTTTTTCTATTTTCTTTATCAAATTTCACCTAGTTTAAAGATAATATTAATATCCATTTAGATTAAGTTTTTGGCTAGAAATATCAAAAAGATATGGACCCTGGTGGATCCTAACCACAAAATTAAATAAATATTATGGAAAATTCCCATACTCTACTTCTATTCCACCACAAACATCATAGAATTGTCACAAACTACAACTCATGCCTTGGATTCTTTGAATACTAAAATGAGAAGTGTTCATCAACATTAAAGATCACCCATGAGGTAATTTGAAGAATAAATAGGAAGCCCCCACTAGTTCTAGAAGGAGGGCTTCACTTGATTAATTGGTATAATTACTACATTAAATTTAAAGGATTCTTAACCCTTATGAGTGACTCTTCACTCTAAGTGCAATTATCCTTGATCTAGGTGGTCTATCACCTATGTTTTTACTTTGTTAGGCAAAGATCTTAGTTCTCTACAAGGAAATGGTTAAATTCTAGTAAAGATAGCTTCAATATTTAAGAATTCACAATATTTAAAATTAGAATGGTTTATTTTGGTTAAAGATTAGCAATTCTTGGTGAATCTTGAGTTTATTTGAGTCATAGGTTGTAAATAATGGCCATCTTTGCATAATTCAACACATCTTTGAGCTTACTTAGTCAAAGATCAGTGTCTTTTTTCCCTTTTTGAGTAAATCTTCAACAAAATAGGCTTACTATGTAGGTTGATTATAGTTCTTTGTGAATTCTAACTTGTTAAACAATATTTCAAATAGAATTCTTAATCTTAAAGATAAAATTGTCAAGGATCAAGACCATATCACATTCACAGACAGGAGAGTCCTTGCTCAAGTTAGAGACCCATAAAAGAACCAAGAAAGATAGAAGAAGATGTAGTCATTTCAAGTCTCTACCATCTTTACCCTTATAAAGAGTTCTTATGTTTAATTTTCATCTAGATATAACATGGTTTGGAAGTTCCCCCATCAATGTACCAGGTGTAGTTCATGACTTGCCTCATAATCTTGAAAAATACTTGCCAATATTTGGTCCAACTAGTGTTGCATCTACAAAAGAACATGATAAATATTTTAAGACTACCTTAAGGTTATTAAATGTCATCCATGAAGATGCATCTTGTATATTATTTCCTTTTACATTCAAAGATGTTACATATGAATGGTTCTTTACTTTGCCTAACAATTTTATAACCTCATAAAATAATTTTGGCACTATCTTTATTGATCAATTTGGGAAGATCATAATCCCCTGTGTCATTTATCACCAATTTACAACCATTAAGATAGATGTAAATGAGCCCATTAGATTCTTCAATGCCAAGTTCAAAAATATGTTTAGTCAGACCACGTATCCATAAAAACCTAATTAGGCTTTAGCTCTAGAAGTTTACAAAGATGTAATATACCTCATGACCTCTATGTTTCTAAAAAGAGCTTTCCTAGATATCAATATATTGGCCCAAGATCATTCTAAAGTAGTGGTTATTAGTGACCAAATATAGCCTTGAGGATAAATGGATTATTCTATCCCAACTTTTAATCCTCAAATGCCTATATTAAACCTTTTCCCAAACAATAACCAAAATGTTTTAGCATTAAACTTGCTCCCTATTCTAAATGCATTACCTACTAGCCATGTTGCTCCTAATTAAAACCTAAGTTTCTTGAGTCATAAAGTTACTAATGGATTTCATAACAATGACCAAAAGGATTTAGTATAAGTCAATGGTACTAACAAGAATTATTGGCCATTTTTTGGCCCACATACCAATTTTTGCCTAAGTATGAGAAGACAGACTTTCAAGCAAGAAATGACAAGTCTTTAGAAGACTTCAGACTTTCATCATCCCATGACTTAAATGGTTTTATATGTTGCAAAGTTACAAAGATCTAAAGTAGTAAGTAATAAGGTGTAAAGACCCAAAATGGTCTTAAATAGAAGGCTTCTAGTTATCTCATTGGGAAGTCTTTGGATTTCCTAGGTAGCATAACTTATTTCACTTCATGAGTAATCATTAATGATAAGTCTAAAGTAAGTAGTGGGGCTTGGAAAGATTGATTTGGTTTGGGCAGTGTATTTCAAGTTATCCAAGGAGAAATACTTAATTGTTTCATAAGTTGTGAGTAGTCAAAAACCTAAAATAAGTAATGAGACATCAAAATCTTGATTTGGTCTTAGAAGTGCTTCTTGGGTTCTCCAAAAGACAAGCCAAAGAAAAAAGTTTGAAGAAATAAATTTTGGAAAGTGGTGGAGAAAAGGCCTGAGGAAATTGTTGAGGGAAGATAGTCTACATAAAAAAGGGCCAAGGAAAGCAAAAAATCCAAGGAATGTTAAATTCAAATGGTCAACAAATATAAAGGGCTAATCGATCAAGGACAAGTGGCATAAGAGTATCCAACTAGTAAAATATTGATGGTTTATGAGAGTCTAGACTTAACAGATCAATGGATATGAAAAGGTTAAGTTTTCAAAGGGTCCTGGTGGGATTTCAATGGTCAATCAAGAAAAAAATATGAATATTTTTCATTTTGAGTCTGATGACTTGGTTAATAGCCTACATGAAAGACACAGGTGAAATTAACATACCATTTTTAATGTATAGATCAACTCAATCATGTCCATTGGAGACATATAGCTACCCATGACATGGCTTCTCAATATTCACTGAAGAGAGACTTAAATGTGAGAGGGATTTGAGAAGATTTTATGGTGATCTTGGGAAACACATTTCATGGATAAGGTAGTGGTCATGAAAGTAGTCAATAGTCATTAATGACTTAATGAGTTCTTCCTTATTCTTGTCTTCTCATGCAGACCTTTCTCTCTCTCCCCTTTTCTCTATAAATATCTCATGATTTACCATTGTAAATACCTAGTTTTTAAGAATTTTGTCATCTTACTGGGAGATAGTTTCTCATTGAGATGTTTGCAAAAACATGCTCCTTCAACTAGGCTAAACCCTATCAAGATATTGTAAGAACTACCTCTTGAATGTAATGAGATAATTTCTTTGCCTATTTCTTATCTTCAATTAGTGCTTTATAATGCTTATGCTTGGTGGATTTGTTAATGAGTGTATTCATATTCCATTAGCCTTCTAATTATCTCTTTAAAGTATTTTAAAGCTTTTATAGGTCTAGATTAGTGTTTTACATGAACCTCTTCCAGTGTGTATTTATTTGATCTTGAGATAATGTAAGTCCAAATTGTCTCATGACTGATCTGGTATGAATACAAGCATAGATGAGTGGTCATTTAAATTGGTGCACCACTTGGTTAGCCCTCTTAGGATCCCTTATCTCCCTTCTAACCCTTTTCCCCATGAAGTTTCATTTCAACATTATTTCTAGGTGATCCACCAAGAGGAACTAGCCTCTTTACAAATCCTAGAGGCTCAACCTCACCATAGGGCACCCACATCTTAAGGTTATTCCCATGCTTATAGATAAAAGTTGGAGAGCCTAAAAAACTCTCCCAGAGGGGTGAAATTCCATGCTATAACAATTTTTGGCATGCCTAGTGGACCAAGGTCCAAAGCCATGAAAGGTTTTTGATGTTGTTCTTTTACATATCAGACTTTAGAGGCATTCATTAAACATCAATGGTGATTATGAGAATTTATATGATATTTGAAGTAGCCTAAGTGCCTGATCATCATTATTTGCTTTTGAAAGCAAGTATTAGCACCATTGGCAACTCCAAATCAAAGATCATGGTTATGAGTAGACCAAGTTTATCTCTTTGAAGGTTTAACTAGATCCTACTTGAATTATGAGGCTAACATCAATAGCTATGGTGAATATTCATATTATTGACCTCCTAATTAGGAGCCTCAGTATGATCATCATGATTCATATGAGCTCAATCATCCCTACTAGGAATTATATCAAGGCTATGATGAACCTTGGCAAGTTATTCATGGTCCATATATGTAGGAGTATTGCCCTGATCATCCATATGAAAGATCCCATCAAAATACTACTCCTCATCAACCTTATAATGAGCCATATATACAAACACTTACACAAACTTTAGTGAGCCTTGAAAAGCATGCATTAGAGTTGTGCTCACAAAAGTGTTAATGCCAAAATTTCCCTACTCACTAGATCCATTATGTGAGGGATTAATTTTAGCAACTGAAATCAAAATGGGCACTTGTTGAGAGAGAAAATTGTAACAACCTCACTGGTGACATAATGGATATATGTGGTTACATTCAAAGTGTTGAGGATAAGCTGGAGAGACTTGAGGAATAACAAGGCTAGTTCTGCCAACCTTTAGTGCATACATATACACCTATATATCCTTCTTATGTGTCATTCATTCCTCCTCAAGAGGCCATTTCAAGTAATCCTTTAAATCTTCCAAGTTCATCATATATTTCATAGTCTTTTCCTTCTTAGAAATCCATCCAAGAGGGTTGTCAAATAAATGAAGTGCTTGTTATGGAACATCATACATTTTGGGCCCAAGAGTGTCTTACCTCTTTAGGAACCCTATTATGTTCTTTGACACCTTAAGGAAGAGATATTTCAAGAGAATATAGAAAATCAAATCAAATAATTGGAGCTGAAGGTAAGGAAAGAAGAAGAAAGGCAGAATCAATAAATGAAATTAGAACCACTACCTTTCACATCTTGAAGCCAAGTCACACAGATAGGTAAATCCAAGGTCATTTAACCCCCATCCCTCCCTCCTCAATATACTCTATCTTTTCTATCTTGGAAATCCATTCAGATTAGTGGGTTGAAGGAGGAGGTGGTGTTTCATAAAATCAAACAAGAAACCTTACAGCCTCCATTCCTTTCCCTTCAAAATCTTAGAGCCTTTCCTTCATGGAGAGCCATTCAAGAAATAAATAATCAAGAAGAGGAGGTGAGGGTGATCTACATAGAGTAGTTTTAGGAACAAAGTCAAGAACCTAGGGTAGCTTCCCTAAACCTTTCCCACCTTGTTGAGCATTTTTAAGATCCTATTATGCCACTTTTTGAGAAAGAGCCTCTCCTCTATGATGAAAATCAAAGAGATGCATCCAAAGAGGCTAAGGAGGAGGATATCATGAGTAAATACAAGGAATAAATCACCATAAGGTACCCCCTTGGTCTAAAAATGATCAAAATAGCCTTCCTGAATGAAGGAGAACATATTAAAGACTCATTTGTAGTTGTACATGAAGTAGACTACATTATTGAGGATGCAAAGCTACAACCTTATGTTAATAATGAAGGGGTCAAGGCTATTAATTACCTAAATGAGATACCACATGATAAAATGGATAAGGAAACGAATGAAGTAGCTGATCAAATTGATGAACTTATGGAGCATCCAGAGGTTCCCAATTAGTTGGAGGGCTCATTTGAGGGCTTGTTTGAGATTTTGAGAGCTGGTTATGTTCTTCTCCAAGGTAACTATGGTCTGGTTACAACAAAAGAGAGAAAATTTATCAATAAAATCATAAGGGATGGAGTGGGAAGTTTTTCAACTCTACCACCCCAAGAGTGCATTACTGATATGGACTTGTTCTAGATCTTTAGAATAGGCTATCAGCTCCTTGATAAGCCTAGAAAACATGAAATAAAAGACAAATCTAATTTTTTTGAGGAATCCATAGGAATAAAAGAGGTTTGCCTTGTTGAAAAAGCATTGGAGGTTGTATTTAAGGATCCATATGAAGAGTTTGGGACTATCTAGATTCACATAGGTGACTTATTTGGAGCTCTTTAGTTCTCATTGAGCATAATGATGAAGAAGTTGATAGTTGCAACAAAGAAGAGGTAGGAATCAAGGCCAAGGGTTAAGAAATTATATGCCTTATTCAATCCCCTATCTCATAACAAAATAAAAGTATCAAAATTTCCTTTTGATCTAGGAGGAAAGGCTACATATAGTTTTAGGATGTATATATTAGATTAGTTATGTTCAAATTCCTCCAAGTGCTATTATAGGCACTTTTATTTATTTATTTTTTCTAGGCTAGTTTATTTTCAATTGGTGCTTTGAGAAAAAAAATTTGTGTTATTTTTTATTTTCCTCATTTCTTCAAGAGGGAGTTATAGAAAGGGTCAGCCTTGTATCTAGTTTCAAACCAGCCCAGTCATAGAGGTTGATGACTCAATGCCCAATGGACTAGGCAAGGCAAGTGGTTGGGATCTCAAGCATAGAAATAATGTTTCCCTATGAGTCACCTAAAATGTTATTTTTTTGGCCCATATACCAATTTTTGCCTAAGTATGATAATATAGACTTTCAAGTAGGAAATGGCAAGTCTTTAGAAGACTTCAAACTTTTGGTAGCCCATGACTTATATAATTTTATAAGTTTTAGAGTTAAAAATCTCTAAAGTAGTAAGTAACAAGGTGTTAAAGACCTAAAATGCTCTTAAACAAAAGGCTTTGGGTTATCTCATTGGGAAGTCTTCAGGTTTTCCAAAGGAGACAACTTTGATTTTTTTGGGTAGCATAACTTATTTCACTTCGTGAGTAAATAGAAATGATAAGTTTGAAGTAAGTAGTGGGGCTTGGAAATCTTGATTTGGTCTAGGTAGTGTATTTCAGGTTCTCTAAGGAGAACTACTTAATTACTTCATAAGTTGTGAGTAGCCAGAAACCCAAAATAAGTAATGAGACATCAAAATACCAATTTTGTCTTAGAAGTACTTCTCAGGTTCTCAAAAAGACAAGCCAAGGTAAAAAGTTTGAATAAATAACTTTGGGAAGGTGGTGAAGAAAAGACCTAAGGAAATTATTGAGGGAAGATAGTCCATGGAAAATAGGGCTAGGGAAAGCAAAAAAGCCTAAGAATGTTAAAGTCAAATGGGTAGTAAATTTGAAGTGCTAATCAATCAAAGACAAGTGGCACAAGGGCATCCAACTAGTAAAATATTGATGGTTTATGGGAGCCTAGGCTTAACAAATCAATGGATAAGAATAGGTTAAGTTTTTAAAGGGTCTTAGTGGGATTTTGACAACCAATAAATAGAAAAGGATGAGGATTTTCCCTTTAAACTCTAATGATGTGGTCAATAGCCTACATGTAAGATGCATAGGTGAAAGCAACATACCATAATTTAATGTAAGGATCAACTCAGTCATACCAAGTGGAGACATCCAACTACCCATGACATGGATTCTCAATATAGACTAAAGAAAGACTTGAATGGAAGAAGGATTCAAGAATATTTTACGATGATCTTAGGTAATGCATTTCATGGTCAAGGTAGTGGTGATGGTAGTAGTCATTAGTAATCAATGACTCAATGACTTCTTCCCTCTTCATGTCTTCTCATTTATCTCTTTTTCTATAAATATCTCATGATTTGCCATTATAAAGCCCTAGTTTTTTAGAATTTTGTGATCTTGTTGGAAGATGATTACTCATTAAGATGTTTTCTAAAATGTGTTCCTTTAACTAGGCTAAACCCTATTGATATATTATAATAACTCCTCTTGAATGTATTGAGATTATTTTTTTGCCTATTTATTTTCTTTGATTAGTGATTTAATATGCTTGTGCTTAGTAGATTTATGCATGAGTGTATTCCCAGTCTATTAGCCTTCTGATTACCTCTTTAAAGTATTTTCAACCTTTTGTATGTCTAGATTAGTGTTTTACATGAACCTCTTCCATCATGTGTTTACTTGATCTTGAGATAGTACAAGTCCAAATTGTCTCATGACTGATCTAATGTGAGTTCATGCATAGATGAGTGGTCATTTAAATATGATGCATCACCTGGTTAGTCCTTTTAGGATCCCTTATCTCCCTTCTAACCCTTTTCAATATGATGTTTCATTTAAGCATTAGTTTTAGGTTATCCACCAAGAGGAACTATCCTCTTTAAAAATCCTAAAGGCTCAACCTCACCATAGGACACCCACATCCTAAGCTTATTACCATGCTTAAAGATGGAAGTGGAAAAACCCTAAAAAATCTCCCATAGGGGTGAAATTCCATGCTATGACAATAACCAAGTCTAAAATTTTGAGACCCCAAAGAATGAGAATGAATCTATACTAAATATGGTCCAAAATCTCAGCACAAATTTCTTGCAATTTTTAAATCAAGTTGGCAATTCTAATGACAACTCTGGGAATAACTTCACCTTCCAAAAGTTCAGCAGGCTTAGAAATAGATTTTAGAATGATAGTTTATACAATAATAAAGCCAATGAGCCTTCCTGTAGAAAGAATACCATGGATATTAATCTCACTAATATTGCCTTGATAGACTATTGTAGGGTGCATTCTACGTCTAAACATCATGAGATTTATTGCATTGAGTTTTATGAGGCCTTTGAAGCTTTCCAAAAAGAACTTGACACATTTGAGGTAGTCCTAAATAGAGATACTACTATAAGTCCTTCTAGATAATAGCCATCTAACTAAGTACACATTGTAGAGACATTTCAATTCCCTTTCCAAGAGGATAATGAGCTTGAGAATATCCTTGAAGAGATTCAAGCATTCCAACAATTATTGAAGACATACCCTCTGAGAAATAAAGAACAAAAACAACCATTGACTACTTCCACCCTGCCAAAAATTATAAGACTCCTCTAGAAAATACATCAAGGAATGATCCTAAACCACCTAAGGGTAGTTCTTCCAAACTTATTATTGAACCTTCATACAAAACTAGTTACAACATTTTGGAAGATATGAAAAATATCAAATCCAATATTACTCTATATGAGCTAACGTAGATTATAAAATAAAGATATTTACTCTTGGAATCCTTGTCTAAGAAACTTGGGAAGCCTCCTAAGAGTGAAAGTGTGAATGTAACTATGTAAGTAACCAAATTAGAGTCCCCACCCTTCTGACTTATAATTAAGATATTTGAGAAGAATGTCCATAATTTCTTTTTATATTTTGGAGGCTCAACCAACATCATGCCTATTGGGCTATGTGAATAAATTGGGTTGACCCCAATCAAGTCTAATAGGGTGGTCACAGAATTGGACAATTCAAGAGTTAAAGTCATTGAGGAGTTATTAAATGTACATATGTAGTTGGCTAATGAACCAAGGGTTCACAAATTCATTGACATACAAGTGGTGGATATTCCCAATGCTTATGGATTTCTCTTAAGTAGAGAATATACTAAGGCCTTAAATGGATACATGTCTACTAACTACTCCCACTTATGGTTACCTTGGAAAGGTGTGCCAAATCAAATAAGGTTAGAAAGAGAACCAAGGATGAAACACATGATAATAAAGTACAATGATATCAATGGAAATGTAAACTTCCTTGACTCTAATCTAGGAGTTTTCACTTTAGAGACTACAAAAGAGCCTATCCCCAAAGACCCTCCTCCTGTACTTGGCCTATGGAAGTTGCATTTTGATGGTGTGAGGTGTATATTAAGATCAAGGGTTGATATTATATTCATAAACCCTATAGAAAAACAATAGCATGTATCCTATAGGTTATAATTCCCATGCACTAATAATTTCACTAAATATGAGGCTCTCATTCTAGGATTACAACTTGGTATTAAGCATTAAGCTAGGTAACTTCTTGTTTATGGGGATTTTAAATTGGTGGTCAATCAAGTAAGGAGAAAGTACCAATGCAACCTATATTACCTTAAGAGTTACATGTTTAGAGTTTGGGACTTGATGAAATATTTTGATGCTTTCAAAATCATGTCTATCCCCAAGGAAGAAAATAAAGCTCTTGCTGAGCTGGCCTCTAATATAGCTAACCTTATGCCCAATCATGATTCCCCTAGCCTTAATATTGAGCTAATGCCATGCCCCTCAGTTCCAAATAATGTGAATCATTTTCAAGTCTTTAATGATGATCAATAAATTCTATATTTTTTAACCAATTTTAGAGCCTTTAAAGCTCACATCATTGATGAAGCTATTAAAAGTTATTTTGAAATGGATCTTGATGGTAAAATCATCCAACTAAATGATAATAAGATACCTAAAGGGATAATTTCAATAGAAAGGATATTTGATCATGACAAGATTCTTGGCATACCTAAGGTACCCAAGGTAAATGGTAAGGACTATCATGTATTAGATCTTGACTCACATGATCAACCCTAGTAAGTAAACATAGGAAAGGCTTGCACTAAAATGAAAAATAGAAAGGCTAGGGAGCTACTTAAAAATTATAAAGATGTAATTGCTTGGTCTTATGAAGATCTAAAAATATTTGATCAAAGGGTTATTACTCATACTATACCTCTCAAGGAGAGTTTTAAACCCTTTAAATAAAAACAAAGTCTAGCTAACCCTATTTTAGAACCCATGATATTTAAAGAGGTCAAGAAGTTGATAGATGCAAGGATTATGTTGCCTATTAGGCACTCCACTTGGGTTACCAACTTGGTCCCTGTCAGAAAGAAGAATGGGGAAATAATATTGTGCATGAACTTTATAAATCTGAATAGAGCATCTAAAAAGGATAATTCCCCTTGCCTTCTCTTGACTAAGTCATCTAGGTTGTTTTAGGATCAGCCATGATGTCCTTTTTGGATGGATTTTTTGGATACAACCAAGTGCTTATTTCTCAAGAAGATAGGATGAAGATAACTTTCACCACTAAGTGGGGAACATATTATTACAAAATAATGTCATTTGGATTGATTAATGTAAGAGCCACCTTTCAGAGGGCCATATACCATGCTTTCCAAGGTATAGTGGGTAAATGTATCATCATATACATGGATGATCTTAAAGTGTTCTCTAAGAATAGAGAGGACCATTTCATGCACTTAAAGTAATTGTTTAAAAGGTGTAGAAAGCATGGTATCTATATCAACCCTAAGAAAAGCATATTTTGTGTCATTGAAGGAAAATTATTGGTGCATATCATCACCAAAGAAGGGATTGCCATAGATCTTGAGAGAGTGGAATCCATTTTCAAGATTGAGCTACCCAATAATCAAAAGGAACTGAAGTCATTCTTTGGTAAAATTAACTTCATGAGGAAGTTCATCTTAGGCTTTGATAAGATTGTCAAACCTCTAAATGATTTGATTGAGAAAGATGCCAAAATTTATTGGGATGAAAAATCCAACAAAGATTATGTTGACATCAAAAAGGCAATCAGCCAAGCCCTTGTCTTGATAAGTCATGACTTCTCAAAGGACTTTTACTTGTATTCATTTTCATCTGACCACACCATGACTATAGTCTTGACTCAAAAGGTGGATGGAAATGACCACCCTATAGCCTTCATGAGTAATAATTTGAAAATTTTAAAGGTAAACTATTCCTTGATTGATAAGTAGGCCTATGCACTAGTGAAGGTAGTGAAAAAATATAGGCATTACATCTTTCAAAATAAGGTGCATGCCATATTACCAAACCCAGCCATAAAGCTTATGTTAAGTCAAAAATAGCTTGGGAAAAGAAGAGGCAAGTGGATGGCAATCCTAAAAGAGTATGATATAGAGATGGTGATTTCTAAATTAGTGAAATTTTAGGGCCTAGTCTAGATGATTGACAATGTTAATCCCAAACTTTATGTCATGCAAGTGGATTAACAAAAATCCTAGCCTAATTAAAGGTATGACTCTTTAATACATATTCCCATTAGAGGTAGTTGTCCACTGGGACTCACCAGAGAACAAAGGAGAGCCTTAAGGCTTAAAGCATCTCATTACCTCATCAACTATGGATTCCTTTATAGCAAGAAATTTTAAGGGATCTACTTAAGGTGTGTTTCCAAATAAGATGCTTCTCAAATCATGTCTACTTTTCATGAAAAGTTAGGTAGCAGACATCCTTCAAGTAGAACCATAGCCCACAATATTTTCAAGACTAGGTAATATTGGCCAACCATTTTCAAGGATACTCATAAACTTGTAAGAGAGTGCCACTCATGCTAGATTTTTAGCACAAAAGATCCAAAGGTATCCATGCCTTTACAACCTATGATGGTAGATAAACCATTTGCACAGTGGGGATTAGACTTTATAGGAGTTATTAATACTAATTCCTCTGAAGGCCATAAGTATGTCCTAACTACTACAAATTATTACACAAGGTGGACTAAAACTATAGCCACCAAATAATGTAGGATAGAGGAAGTGATCAACTTCCTAGAAGAAAATATTTGCACCAAGTTTGGAACCCCAATTTCCTTAGTTTATGATAATGGTTCTACATCCATATCCACTAAAATGAATAAATGGGATTATGATAATGTCATGTATTTAAATTTTTCTTCCAATCACTATCCTTAAGGAAATGGAGTTTTTGAATCTACCAATAACAATCTCATGAAGGTCATCATAAAGTCTACTACAGACAAGCCTAGAACATGGCATAAGCTCTTTAAGTATGCATTATGGGCTGATGAAATAAGGATAAAGTAGGGACTTAAGGCTTCACCATTTTTGTTGGTGTATGGTTAGGAACCTATCTTACCCATCACCCTCAAACTCCCTACATTCACATTCATGCAATAATACATGAAGGAAAGCTAAGAGCTTATTAATTCCAAGTTATTGGACATCATTCAGATGGAGGATACTAGAGAAAAGGCATTTGAAAAACTTTAGTAAGCATCAAGAAACTATGAAAATATGGTTTGACAAAAGGTCCAAGGTTAAGGTATTCATTTAGGGAGACCTAGTCCTCCTTTGGGACAAGGCATCAGAACCTAAGGGCAAGCATGGTAAGTTTGCACCATTATAGATTAACCCATACTAAATTGTAGAGACCTTGGGAAATAATGCTTTTAAGCTAAAATACCTTTAAGGAGAAAAATTCACATTTCAAACCAATGGGAAATACCTCAATCATTACTTTTTTATTGCTCTAACAAGGGTCTTCATGGAATAACATCTATAATACACTTAGAGTTACAGTAGGTAGGCTAGTTAGTTTTCTTTCTTGAATTGTTTTCTTTCTTGGCTTGTATATATTTGTTTTCTTATGTTTGTTTGTTTCTTGTTATCTATTTATTTTGAATTTTGTCCTTTCTACTTGGTTGTGATCTCTTGTTTTAATAAAGTCTCATAGACTATCCTTGCTCAAAATTGCTCAAAATTCAAGTATTTCAAGTGAAGTTATGAATCCTGCATAATAGGACCTAAGGCTATAATATAACATTATGTTATAATATAGATACTTCAAAAAGACTCACATGGATGTTGGTTACCCCCCCCTGCCCCGCAAGAATCCAAAACATTACCTAATACCAAAGCTCTATTGTAAGAAGAATCATGTACATTGAAGGAGAGTTCAAAAGTTAAGGCATATGCATGCTTTCACTTAAAACACATCCTTATCTAAATTTTAATATTTAAACTAAAAATGATTATCATAATGCCAAAGCATTTGATCTAATCCTTAAACCTAGCTATCTTGGCTCCCAACCTTTGTTAAAAAGCACAAAGACACAAAAGAGGGACTTAATGATAAACCAAAATATGTAAAGTCAAAGGTGATTCAGACAACCTCCATCAGGGATATCAATGCTTAGATGGAAATAGAGCAAGGCCATGAGTGAATCCAAAGGTATCTATGTCAGGTCTATAGATTCCTAGCTAATAGTAGAGCAATGCCCAAGCCTCCCCTAAACTAAGAGCAATTATTCCTAAAAGAATATCTAAATATGCTTAAATTTAGATGCAATGGTCAAGAAGATATGAACTTGGATGTTGTTCCCTAAAGTCTCATGACAAAAAACAAGTGAAATAAAATCACACACACATCATGTTTAGGCTTTAACACGGGGATTTGAATTCTACACATTTTAATCTTTTTTCAACCTTGAATTGACCTAAGTAATGATATGTGGATCAAAGGAGATAAAGGAGTTATATGTTGGTTTAAAATATTTTTTGAGGTTATAATATATTTCTATGTTTCCCCTATAAGTCACCATCATTATTAAGACCAACATACCCCATTTTTTTTGCTTTGCAAAATAGAGACCCTTGTAAATGTTTTAAAGCATTTGTATCCTAGTCTGGCTTTCATGAGGTTATTCTTTTTAGAATTTGAAGATCATCCACCTAAAAAGAGATGGCTCCTTACATGTTTAATTATGCTTTATGATCTAACCCTACTGATGATTACCCTTAGATGGCTAAGTGCAAGTTTCATGGAGGAAGGAAAGGTTCTTGAGCAAAAAGAATCTAAGGGCTCAAATTCAAATTTTCATAGGAGAAAATTTAATGAGAATTGGTCTTTAAAAGAGAAAAGACCCTAAGTCTAATTTTACATTAAGGCCAAATTATGTTTTTAAACATGCCCAAACCTTGACATAAAATTATACTTAAGTCCCCTTTTATGTTCCTTCCCCATTTTTAAACCCTCATAACTTCATTAAATGCTATGTCCACAAGCCCCTTTTTTTCCTAGACTAAGACCTTATCAATGTTTAGCCTAAGTTTTAATCCTAAAATGTCTTGATGTTTTTTCAACATAGACAACACTTCAAAGATCCTAAAATTTAGTCTAAATTAATACACATGTCATGCTCTAATTTTATATCTTAACTTGGATGTAGATATAATTGTCCTCGTTTCCCTAGA
The DNA here is from genome assembly GCA_037957365.1 of Torreya grandis. Taxonomy (NCBI): domain Eukaryota; kingdom Viridiplantae; phylum Streptophyta; class Pinopsida; order Cupressales; family Taxaceae; genus Torreya; species Torreya grandis. Next base: position 231,936 of record JARHVA010004079.1, on the reverse strand, counting down.
TCTCGATCCAACAACACAAGATAATCTTAGGATGGACTATACACTAAACCACACTCACTATAAAATTTTCTAAGATATTTATTTTGAAAAATTCACTCCTATCATTCAATCTTTATGAGGATGTTTTTGAAATTAGTGAGGCCTTCAAAATAAACTACATCCAAAATTTTATCCTTAGTCTAATAAGGGACCTTATAAATGTTTAAACCTTAAGACTATCACATTAAAACCTAGACCATAGTGTTCTTAATACTATTAATCTAAGGTTAACCCCTCAGCTTAAGCTTATGTGCATCATAAACTAACTTAATGCTCAATATATCTTATAGGATCTGACTATCTGCATTCACCTAGTTACCTTGATCCAATAGCATGAGATCAAAAATCCCATTGAAGCTAGGCTAATCAGATAAGCCTCTCTAAAAATGATAAATGGTTCACTTTCATTACCTAGCTTGATCTAACATATTGCATCAACCTCAAAGTCCTAAGAGCACTAAGAACATGATATATGGCATGCTGTCATTCAACCAATAGAACCTCATGAGCTTACATTTGATAGTTATGCTCCCATCATTTGACATTCATGAGGATGTCCTTGATGTTAGTGAGAACATCAAATTTAACCATAGTAGACCTCTCAACCAATTAGAAAGGACCTCCAAGATCTTAATCAAAGGCTTATATTCATCTTGGAATCCTAATCCAATAGAGTGACATAAAAGGATTTATTTAAAAGCTAATGGATAATTTTCAAAGGGATTCCCATGGAAGTGTCATGGGAATAAGCTTAATGAGGTCCATGTAAGTGCCACATAAGCATTAAAGGACAATCTTAAGATTTTTCATGGCCTAAAAAGATAAGATCTGCATAAGTGGTTCCATCCATAAGATCTAAGACACTAATACATTTATGAAAGCCATCACCTTCACCATCAATTTATCAAAAGTCCTACTAGACTAGCTTAATTCTCTAAACCTTGACTTAAATCCTCAAAGCTTGACTATTAAGGACATAACTAAATTAAACAAGCTTGAAGTGCCATCTTGAGCATTAAGGCCAATCATATTCTAAGGTAATAGAGATCATGGCAGTGGCAAATAAATAATGGAAAAAAGAAATAGACATGTATCTTCTCTAGACCATGAAAGGAGGTGTTTTGGAGATACTAAATTAGAAATAGGAGCATTAGCCAATGGCATGAAGAATTAGTTTGAAATTTTCTTTGAAATTGAGGAGCTATAACCTCTATCATCTAGTGAGAAAATATTGGTTGTAACTAAGAGAATTTTTGAGGACTTGGTTGTAATTTAAATGAAAAGTCTTCATCAAGATACTACTAAACCCAAGCTATTAGATTGCATTGAAATCATTGCACCCCTATTTATTGATTTTAGAATAGATAATGACTACATCATCAAAAAATGAGGGTCAAGTAAAATTTCCTAGATTTCCTTAGTAGCTTTTGAGGGCTACTACAAGCTCCCTAGAGCTCACATAGACCTCCACTCCATCAAAGAATTGACTACCTAACATAATTTAGATGCTATCCTTAGACCTTGGTTAATCCAAAGAACTCATGTAGCTAGGAACCATGATGGTAAAATCCCTATCATTCAATTTAGAGAAATAATTAGGATTATTATGACCTTATTGTGCAAAGATTTAGGGGTAACCTCCATAAGCTATGTCGACCCCAGATGGGTTTCATACATATATTTCATGGTGGAAGACAAGCTAACTCCACCTATTAGATATTTGATTAGCATCCACTTGAGGAGACAATTTTATGGCATTAAAAAAAGGATAATGCAATAATTCACCATGATGTCTTATCTATTGGACTCATTAATGGAATCCACCCATATTCCTAGTGTTAAGAATTAGTCTTCCCATAACAAAATTACCATTTCCCATCATTGTGAAAAGTTTCACATCTTCAAGTACAGAGTTCATATGTAGTTCATTGTGATTACATATACCCTACTTTGGTCAAGAATATCATAGGGAGTTCCATGCCTAGGATGTACCCTCTTGTCAAAAAGTATGTTGAACTCATAGGAGATATTTGGTACTATCTAGATTGAACCATTATCAAAATAGAAGGGATCATGACCCAACCATTCAAGTTACCTCTCTATGTCCCCATCAAGTTGGATGAGCAATAAATTGCTCACCAAATCTTCTAAGGAATTGATAATGTTTGTAAGGAGAAGAGGAAGGGAATTTTACATCCCTTCTCATTCTCGATTGGGAGAACTTTGATTTGGGATTGGAAATAATTAGACATCATGTCCAAACATAGGGATGCCTTCTACTTTTATAAGGATGACCTAAAGGAATGGGACCCCAAAAATAAAGTTGTCCCTCATTTGCAGTCAAATCAACTAACCAAAGTAAACTATGAGCATAGGGTTGGTCTATATGACCATTTTTACACCAAAGTTGTAGACTTTGAGGAATTCCTTACTAGGTGTAGGTAACATGGTTTCAAGCTTGAACACAAACTATAAAGATAAGAGAAACTAACAAGGGATAGATGGAAAATTAACCCATTGAAGTGTCACCTACTACCCTCCATTTCTAATGCACATCCATGTCAATCAAAATAGAAATCACTCCAAATTAAATGACTTGGTGAGAAGAAACTAGAAAAAAAGGATAGGAAAAGGCCCTTCATCATCAACCTAGCCTCCAAAATCATCTTCTCTAGTGCAGCACTTTGATATGGTTGCCTTACAACCATATGAGATGGTGGAAGAATTCTTTAAGGAACTTGTAGAGACCTATGGGTCTGATCAAAAGGATGGGGGAGCCATAGATGAAGTGGCACAGATTAAAGGACCTTAAATAGGTGAAGAAGAGAAGGGAAAATAAGTGTCATTGTAATTTGTCCCTATCACACAAAATAAGAGGGAAGCTAAGTTTTCCCTTATCCCTAGGTCCTCCAAAAGACCAAAAGTGGCATGGACCCATCCCACTAGTGAAGTGAATTTGTTTAGTGATGAGTTCCCCATACATGGACCTATCATTCCTGACTAGTTAATATATGGGAAACTCCAAAAATTTCCCTCCTAATCACACTCACTGGTAATTACTAGCTCTACTAGTGGAGATCCACTTGACAATTTCAAACCCTAGACCAAGGAACTCATGAAGGAGCAAAAATAAAGAAGAATTATTCAAGTAGACAAAGAAAGTAGAAATAAAATAAAATACATAGGAACATAAATTAGAAATAGGATTGAAACCCTTGAGATACCCAAACCCTCTAAACTATTAGCCACTATAATTTATAATTCAAATACAATAGGGTTTGAAAGGGTGAAAACCAAGAAAGCTACCATTGGCACCAAGGAGTTCACCTTTCAAAAAGTGGAACCTTTTATAGGCTTAACTCCTATATAAGCGTAGGTAGTAGGGGAGAATCCCATCCATAACTATAATGTGGGAATTTTGGTGGTGGTCCAATCAATAATGACCTTGGTTAGAATCTAGGGGATGCCACAGAGGATCACCAATCAAGAAAAAGAGAAGAAAGACTCAAACGCACAAGTTACATTTTTAATCCCAGAGGATATAATGAAACTATTGAATAAGTACTTATTTGACACATTTGAAGGGTTTAAGGCCCTGATACTTAGATTAAATAGATTGACCCATAAAATTGGGAAATCACAGGCATTAATCACTTAGTGGTAGAACTCTATGGATTAGACAACTAAATTGATTAATGTCCATAACACCAAGCAGGTCCAAGGTGTTAAGATCATCAAGTTGAAGAATTTTCATGCCCTCGTAAGAGTCATTAAAGATAAGATATTGGACCTAAACAATTGGTTTGATAGTGTCAAAAACTTCATGTAGGAGGACAAGGTATTGATAGCAATGATGGAGAAGCTCTTAAAGGCATTATTGGGAAACCCTTTTAAGACCAATGCCACAGGCCTGATGGATGATGAAGAGTTCAAGCAAAGGATCATACCTTCATCCAAAACATCAAGGATAACTAAGGCCATCCTATCAAGGACAATAAAAAGGTCCTTCATATCATCATTACATCAAGGAAGAAAATTGTAGAGGCCCAATGCATTTAGGAACTTAAAGCCAAGAGTGACAAAATTTAACACATTGACAAGTTAAGAAGAGGATTGTTTGATGAACCCTACAATAGATTTTGAGCTAATCAAAGAACAATATACTAAGGTGAATAAAATCCTCAAGAAGTAACCCAAGGTACCCACCAGTGTAATATAAAAGAATATTCTTTTGTAATATATATGCTAGTCTGTTGGCATATATTAGTCCTTTTGTCAAAATTGGCATATAAAGCCCTTTGCATTGTAATCTTTGTATTAAGGATAGTTATCCTAATCATAACATATATACTTTGAAAATATAACCAATATACCACCTATGCTTCCTATAAATAGGCTAAGGTTACCATTTTGTAAGGAGAGAGACTCCAAGTAATTTGTATACAAAAGAGCATTTAGTATAACTAAGGAATTTTGAAAAGATTATTTGAATAGTTTGTTGAAAGCCAATGTTATCTCTCAATTTCATGTCATTGTCTTAACTTTGAATATTTATTTGTATTTTGAGCTATATTTTCTACCATAGTGCCATTAATTTATGCTAATTCTAGATCAACTAAAAATATCTTAGGTATACTTTGTTTTATTTTCTCTACATTTGGATATGCATATGCTATTCAGGCTACAATAACAAACTTTTAAATTAAACTTGGTTCTTAATTTTGGTTTACATATCTTATTTAAATCTTTCCTAGTTTGTGATGTAATATGAGTTTATAATATCACTATCAATTGGTTCATGTATACTCAGAGTAATTAGAAATTTGTCATAATATTTGAGAGGAGAATTTGTAATCACATTCTCTTTTCTACCTTACCCTTTCTTTTTCTATTTTCTTTAACAAATATCACCTAGTTTAAAGATCATTATTAATATCCATTTAGATTAACTTGTTGGATAGAAATATCACAAAGATCTAGACTCTGGTGGATCCCAACTATCAAATTAAATAAATATTTTGGATAATTCCCATACTCTACATATATTCCACCATAAACATCATAAAATTGTCACAAACTAAAACTCATGCCATGTATTCTTTGAATCCTAAAATTAGAAGTGTTCATCAACACTGAAGAACACCTGTAAGGTAATTATAAGCATATAAACAATGTAGTTCACAAGAGGAAACCCTAGGAGTAGGATCAGTTAACAAAATAATATTTGTCAAGGGGAAATATTAGTATTTTTTAATGAAAAATAAGGAATGTAAAAATCATGACATAGGCATTGATGAGAAAATCATAGTAAACACAAGGCATACTAGGTAAGAAGGAAATACACCACGATTCTAGTGACCATAAAAATACAAAGGATACATACTCATAATAAGCACCAAATTATGTAGGAAAATAGGTGAAATATTAATACCAAATTATGAAGGTTATATGAATAAGGAAATTAAAATGGACATACCTTCCCACAACATGTTCCCCATCTTTTAGGAGCTCTTATAGAGTCACCGGTCTACTGTGGAGATTGGGTACTTGTGTGAGAAAGTAGGTAACACTATAGATTTTTTTTCTCCTATCCTAATATAATGACCTACTAAACCCCAATGAATCTCATCTCTATCATGAGTCAAACTATGGAGTTTGAGATTTGATTAGAAATAAGAGATGTGTTAAAGATAATAAATCACATATTTTGGTGTGATTAGACTTTTGGATTGTATGTTGCATGTTGAATAATTTCATTTTGTTTAAATGATTTGAAAATAACTAACATGAGTGATACACATGAATGAGTTGTATACTTTAGTTATATGAGGCTAATTAACTGAAGATATGACTAGTTAAACAACTTAGGCTTACCTATGAACCAATATGTAATCTCAACTTTTAATCATATGCATGCTTAGTATATGAAATGGAAATAAGGAAAGAAGGGAGATCCAAATAGATTGGTGTAGATAATTAATATAATTATAAGTCTTGTTTGCTCATTGATCATATGGTAAAGATAAAATACTAAGGGAATAAGGATTTTATAACCAAGTCACAATAATAATTATCTTTATTTGATTGTATAAGATAAAAAACAATCATTATAGATAAAATAAATGATTCCATGAAAGAAGTGAAATCATAAATATAAGTTTAAATTCATGAAAAAATGAGAATAAACTAGAAGAAAAATTTAAAGAGACTAAAACCATGTAAAACACATAGAGCATAATGTAATGGGTCATGTAAAAGAGATAAGTGAAATCATGTTTGATAAATAGTTAAAAATATAAGATATATAAATGGATCACAAATCCAATCTAGGTCATATAGTATAATAATGTGATAGAACACCATATCTTGTTCACAAATAATGATATATCTAACCAAAAAATTTATCCATAACATCCTAAACATCCCTATGCAGCTGAATTCTAATGTTAACCAGAGTCTCATCAATCTTTGTGAGAAGTTGTGAAAAAACTTCCTTTTGTATCATCTCAATTGAAAAGGTAGGTGTAGAGGAAGAAGAATAAATATCATGTGGTAAATATGATATATGATATTAGATGTGAGGAATAGGTATCTCTATGTAAATGGTATGTATGGATCTAGGAGGAGGTGAAAGTAGTGGATAAGGAGGAACCTTTGTTCACAGATGACTTATGGGAAAAGAAATAACTAGTGATGGTGTAGACTGTAATAAATCTTAAAGATGTTGTTAAAGCATGCAAAATCAAAAAATATTATCGGTAGAATATTGATGCCAAAGATAATATACATCCCCATATTTATAGATGTACTACGGAAGTAGCTTGGGAGGAGGAATGGTCTTATCTTTGGGCTAGGCAATGATTGGTCATAATGTGTCGATATACTACCTAAGTTTTTGGTAGTGGGTAAAAGAATGGTTATTTATGTTAATCACATGATTATACTGGGGGGATGTTGAATTAGTACAATATTATCTTTTACTTAATGAAAATTAATATCCAAAATAAAAGCATTCACATAAAAATGACATATATTAACACCATATTTATGTGGAAACCTTTTCCAAGAAAATCCACAAATGAATAGATGCTTGGAACTAACATCCAAATCCAACCATATATAAAATTATTCTTATAAAATTTATAGGCACCAAACTAATGGAGACACCAATCCCCATCACTAAACATGTTGTATTCACCAACCTAATGGAGACACAAATCCCCATAGGTAAGTAATTTGTATACACCAACCTACTAGAGACACCAATTTCCATTGATAAGCACAAACTTAGCAAGAGACACCAATCTCTTTGTTCTGAGGTACAAACCTCCATTAAATCAATATTTCCACCTTTTTATTATTGATTTATCAACTAATGATATCAAATTCAATTTCCTCTTCTTCTCCACAAAAATCTGCCTTTACTTAAAATATAGAAAGAATTAATTCCATTCTTCAATATGCATGTGTTAGTATGATATGTCTTTTTATTCTCCACACACTTTTTTCCTTATCTTCTTTATTAATCTTCACATATTTCACACTTTAACTTCCATATCTTTCTCAACCTTCTATCCACCTTATATAGACTTCAAAGGATATTCACAATGGAGGCATTCTCCAAGAGGCACCTCTTCACCAAAATATGTGACCTTTGACATTTTTGTCAACATTTCCATTAACATTTCTATTTACATTTCCATTGCCATTTACATCAATAATTCCATTAACATTTTAGTAGATATTTTCTTCAACATTTAGACATTTTTGTTGACAATTCCCTTGATATTTCCATTGACAATTAATTACAATTCCTTTAACATCAATGACAATATTCCAAAAATATCACCCTTTGTTATTGATGGAAAATCTATATAGAAACTCCCCCTTACTATATTTCTCCTCATTTGCTCCCCCTTTTGTTAATTCACCCCATTTAACATCAATGTCAAAGAGATGTTTATTATACTTACATCCCCAAATAAATCATGGGAAACATCCATGTCATATTTTTCAACATCACCACAACTAAATGATTGTATTTATACTCTTCCTTATCCTTTTTCATAAGGATTTCTTATTTTCTCATTTTTCTCCTTGAATTTTATCAAATTTGGATTTTTTGACATCATCTATATCCATCTAGATTATCTCTAGCTACTCATGACATAAATCCTCTTTTTTACTTCCCTTTCTACTTATATATCATGCTCCATATGATCATTAAGATTCTTATCTTGATCACTTATTGGTTTTGAGTTACATTCTATAATCTACACCCTGATTGATTTCATTCTACTCTATCTTACTTCTCTAACTTGTTTCTAAAAATAGTACCATCACTTACATCATCACTCTCACAAATATTATTCATTAGTTGATCTTTGTCTTCAAATTTTGAATGCATATCACCAAAGAATCTAATGAGATAAAAGATAATACAGTGATTAGCTCCCCCTAAATTGGTGATTCTTCTTATGAGCTTAGTAATACCTCTTATGCATGAAATGAAATTTACACAAGCATAGGTCTCTCTTTATTTTATTAATCCTTCTTATTTTTCCATACTTTTAAGTTTCTTCTTTGTTTTACTCATCGCTTCCAATTTCTTATTCTGCCTAGGAGGTTTCATAAAGCCACTTCTACAAAAGTGTGTTGTATGTCTAAAGTTGTTTCCTTTATAGCATCTGACTTTATGATCTACTAAATGAGAAAATAGATTGTGGTTTCTATTTGAAGACCCATAAAAAATTCTTTTATTATTCCATACAAAATCTTTTCTTGATTGTTCCCTATAATCTCTTGATTTATGATCAAAATGATTAAAGAAATAGAAATAATCATAAAAGGAACTCTGGAACCTAGTCATATGTGCCTTCCTTACAGGAAAGGACTTTCTAAATTTTTCATTATTACTTTTTGGATAAGTGTCATTCTCTTTCTTCTTATCACTTCTACCATTCACATGCCCCTTTAGTACATCTAAATATCTCTTGGGCTTCTCTGCATATACTTTCTTTGCTGGTTCTATAGTTTTTGAATTCTAGCCTTTGTTAATGATCTTAAGGATTCCTTGATATCCAAGACCATTCTTAATGAATGGTTACCTTTAGTAGTTGATGATGTCATTTTATATCTTGATACTCTTCTCAAATTTGAGGCTTTTATTCAAATTAGTGGTTATTTTCTCCAGTTCCTTCCTCAAGGAAATAATTTTGGATTCTATCCTCTCACAATTTTATTATTTGGTCTTTAATTGGATTCTCATCTCTTATTCTATCCTTTTTTATTCTTCTAGTTGAGTTTTAAGGCTGATGATAGTCTTTTCTGATTCCTTAGCACTTTGTGACATTCTTGTTTTTGAAACACAATCCTCTTTTTCATATATTTGAAGCTATAATTTTTATTTTAAATTCTTTTTCGTAATCTTCTTCATCATGTGTAAGTTACAAATGATTTCTCATTCAAGATCCACTTATCCCTCACTTTCATTATATTTTTCTTCTTATAAATCCATCTTTTCTTTTCCTTCACTCACAAAACTGTCTTCATCAACAATGACATCACTCTTTGTTTCTATTTCCATGAATATAGTTTCTTATTTGTCACTATATGATATGATCTCATTACTCTCCTCAGTTGAGCTACTATATTTTTTGGAATAGAGGACTTTCTTGTGCTTATCAAACTTTTTATTATATTTATTTTGTTTTAATCTTTTATTATATTAAGGTTTTCTTTTCTTCTTATTCCATTCCTCATTATTATTTTCCTCATCATCGCTATCATCCTTATGTGGGCATTTAACATCAAAGTGCCCTATTTTACTATAATTAAAACACTTGAAATATAGCTTACCTTTGTATTTGATGGATCCCTTTTTAAGATTTATGACAAAGAGGGGCTCCTTCTCATCTTCTTCATTGATGGTGTTATCACTTGATTCAATCTCTTTATATTTCCCTTTAATAGAATCTTTGAAGGTTTATTCCTTCTTAGAAGATTTAACCTTTTCGATCCTCATTTCATATGTTGTGAGGATTCCATGTAATTCATCCATTTTTAGCATATCTATATCTCTCATTTCTTTGATAGTGGAGAATTTGGAATCAAATATTAAGGGGAGATACCTTAATAATTTCTACACAATCATTGTATCTTCAACCTTTTCTCTGAGTCCTCTAATGGTATTAACAATCTCATCCACACAAATAATATATGATGCAACATTTTATTCATCTTTGATTTTTAATCTCTCGAATTATCTCCTATGAGTTTGAAGTTTTACCTTCTTTAATTTATTATCACCTTCATAGATGTTCTAAATTTTGTCCCACATTTTCTTTATTGAATCACATTACACAGTCTTGACAAACTATGCTTCTGTTAAACCACAGAAAATAACATTCATGGATTTGGCATTATTATAAATAGCTTTCTTTCTAGTTGTATCCATTGGTGGAGATGATGGAGTAGTATAACCATTTACTATTGCTAATTAGATATCAAAACCTAAAGCCATTAAATAGGTTCTCATTCTTATACTCCAAAAAGAATAATTTGTTCTACCAAACAATAGATCCTTGTTTGTGGATAAACTTTCTTATCTAGACATGTGTGCTCCCAAGATCTACCTTTTAGTGGTTAGGCTATTTCTGAAGGAACCACTTTGATATCAATTATTAATCAAATGCTTATATTAAAATGGGGGGTGATTCATTATCATCTTATCTTTTAATTAATGAAACTTAACATCCATAATCAAATCATTCACATAAAAATGACATAGATTGACCCCAAATATACATAGAAACCCTTTTGGGAAAAAGCCACAAATGAATTATTGGTTGAAACTACAATCCAAATCCAACCATAAATAAAATTCTTCTTATAAAATTTGTATTCACCAACCTACTAGATACACCAATCCCCATCACTAAACAATTTATATGCACTAACCTACTAGAGACACCAATCCCCATTGCTAAGTAATTTGTAGAAACCAACCTATTGGAGACACCAATCCCCACTGCTAAGTGACAATTTACCAAGAGACACCAATCTCTTTATTATGAGGCACCAACCTCAAGAAAAATAATATTTATAACTTTTTACTATCACTTTATCAACTTATGATGGAAAATTCAATTTCCTTTTCTCATTCTCCAAAAAAATATACTTATGCTTGAATGATAGAAATAATTAATTCCATTCTTCAAATCTACATGTGTTTGTATGATATATATTTTTATTTTCCACACACTTTGTTCCTTCTCTTATTTATTAATATTCACATATCTCACACTTCAACTTCTATATATTTATCAACCTTATATTCTCCTTATATAGCCTTCAAAATATCTTCATAATGGAGGCATCCCATCCAAGAGGTACATTTTCACCATTATATGTGACCATTGACATTTATGTTGACATTTTAGTTAAAATTTTTGTTGACATTTCCATCAACAATTTTGTTAACATTTCCATTAACATTTTGACATTTCCATTGATAATTCCATTAATATTTTTATTGACAATCAATTATAATTCCTTTAACATCAATGATAATCTTCCAATAATTTATTCTATAGAAGTACAAAATACATCTATTAATAGACTATGGGGGTCTACTAGTTGAATGGGTAGAAGAAGAAGCCTTGGGCTGCTAATATAGATGAAAATATTTGGTCTAATGACTAGAAATTCTATAAATATTGAAATAAGGTTGATCTTCTCATTATGCAGGTAAGGGATAAAGCTAGGCTAATGGAATAAAACCATCACAAAGGAAGGGGGAGTTGGAGTGAAAACTAGATTAGGATCATATGTAGGTAAGGCTAGTTGTGTGGTGGGTCTAAGTAAAGTGGATAACATCTATGGAAGAAGAATACTAGAAGAGTCATGATATCTAGAAAAATAATAAGGTCCTCTCATGGCATGATCCATGATAATACTCATGAGAGGATCTACTATGACTAGATCATAATATGTGAGTGCTAAATCTCTAACCTATGAATAATAAAGGAAAAAATAATAGTAGGTATTATCAAAGAAGGAATGATATAATAAGAATGAAAAGATTGAGATAAATAAAAATGGTATCTAAAAACTTTGACATATATACATTGGATGAATCTAGATAAAAATGGATTGTATAAATCATAAACATCATCATAATAGGGTGTATATAAGTTGATAATACATGTAATAATTATTTTATCAATCAAAGAAGTATGGTAAATACAATGTCTGGTTTTGGTTAAGGTAACCCATATGTCATAAAAATGTTATTAAAAGGATCAAAGTTGTAGAGAAGGAGAAATTTAAGTAATGATGTGAGGGAAAAAATTATAAGTTTTAACCTTTATGCTTATTTTAGTTAGCTCATCATCATCAAAGTCTAATAGGTTAGGTGAATATTCCCAATTAGTTCAAGATGACCATTATAACCTATAATGGAGTTAACTAAATAGTTGAAGTGTTTGAATTATTAAAATGGAACACCAGGTAAGGGTTCAAGGGTGGGGATTTTATTGTTCAAAATTTAAGGATTCATATCCCCTTGAATCTTGTAGATAACACCATTTTGAGGAAATTTAACACATTAACATGCAGATGAAGTAACTGCTCTCATATGATGAGTCTAAGGTCAACCAAGTAAGATATTGTAAGAAAGTGGAAAGTTAAATATCATGAATTTCACATAGATAGTAATGGGAATAATGGTAATGGGAAGCCAGAAACAACTTACAGGAGGCATTTGTTTTCTATCATAGCCTTGGCATGTACTACATGTGGATTTAAGGTTACATACAAAGTATATAAGTGTTTTAATAAATTCAAGGGAAGCAACATAATTTCTTGGACATTCATCAATTAAATCATTCTTAACTTGGATATCACCTATTTCAATGCTAACTAATAAAGGAGGATCATCCACATGGAGTAATATCTCACCTGGAATCATATAAGAGTTAGGGAATTTAACTAAGATGGAAGTTTTCATTATTTCATCAACATGGATGGAAATATCTTCACATTATTTAAGTATGTTATCTTCAAATATAGATAAGGTAGCCTATTTCCATATTGGAGTATGATGGATGTTCATTTCAAACAATATTTTCATTAGGAACTGATGATGGTAGGGAGAAGTTCACATTAGCTTTAAGAAGGGTATTTGATATGGAAGATTGGAAAGTTCCACAATAGGATCCCATTCATCATAAATCATGAGATGATTTTTAGATACAGGTGTAGAATGTTGTAAGAGCTCCTAAGAATGGGGGTTATATGTTTACTTAAACTTATATTGATAAGGTATGGTTGGTTTATGTTGGTTGCAAGTGAGATGAATTCATTTAGGTGATGTGATGGTTTGTTGGCATATTCATTGTGGTTGAGTAGAATAAATATTATTTTAAGTTTAAGGTATATTTTCATGAGTTGTAGGAATTGGAGAAGTAATATAATTTATACCAATGGTATGAGAGGTATGGTCAATTTATGTTGTTGGAAATGGTGCTTTTATGGGTATTGGTTCCTCTTGCCCTGAATCAATGAGATGGGATGGGGAAGTGTCATAAATGGTGTGAAATCTTAGAGAAGTGTGATGAGTAGGTTATGGGTTTGAATCAATCTAAAAAACTACTCTTCTCATATTGGTCATATTAACCATATTGTCATAATTGGTGTTAAGTTATAGAACACTTTTAATGTTGTTAGTAGTATGGGTAGGTTGGTAAATTCTATCTTGGTAGTTAGGAAGAGGATCATTATAGATAGGTAAATGAGAATTATCTTGGTTTAATGTTTGAATTTTATTTTGAGTCTCATGAGATTTAAGTATTATGTCCTAAGATTGTTGACATTTTTGTATAAGGGATTAGTGGTCAAAGTTAAGACCAAGAAGAAAATCCATAGCAAGATTTATTAATTATCTACAAGTCTCATGAGAATGACCCCAAATTGCATGAAACCAATAAAATTTATTTAGATCATACCATGATTTTATAGGATGAGTTGGTCAAGATCTCATGCTATAGGTCTTGCAAGACACTTTTTGAATTAATTCTATGGATAATGATTTATGCATGTTAGTATGATTGTTTTAAGAAAATGTGAGATTATGATTAGAATTGTTGTTAGATGAGGAACATGTTTCATGGTATTGTTTGGAGAAATAGATTAGATGGTGTATATGGTGTCAAGTATCATAAATTTTGGGTGAATATTTTTTTATTAACACAATGGTAGAAAAATGGTTACTTTAGGCACAGTGTGATGAGATAAAATCTCTCCTCAATGAAAGGGGAGGCTCCCTTTTATTGTTAACTAACACGACACTTAATTGTTTACACTTATTTACAATGATTTTATCATAATGGTTATTAGCATATCATCCAATTCTCTTTTTTTAGAATTGATGTTCAATCACAAACTTCCTTCCATTCTTTGTGATATTTTTTGAAAATCTAAGATCACTTGATGAACCATGTATAACTAATATTTAGATTTGTTAAACAAAACATTAACAAGAATAATACCAATAGAATAAAATTGAAATGTATAATAAGGTTTATCCCAAAGTCTTCACCTTATTTCTAATACAGATAAAAAATTATCAAATAAGAATAATTAGTAGCTCAAAGTCTCCTCAGTAATTCACTTTCAATGTGAACATAAACTTAGTAACTAAAAAGTAGCTCAAAAACTCCAAAATTAGCTTCTTGGCACCTTCTGTCTTGTAGAAATTTCACACCAAAATTCACTCAAAGTAGAATAAAATTCAATGTAAAATATAAAAGAACACTTCAAATACACCACAAGTATATTTCAACACAAATATTAAAAGATCACTTAATTTTCTTATATTGAATGAATTTTTGATTTACAATATGAACACTAAGTTTCAAAATTATTTCTCAATTCAACATCGTTTCCCCTATATAGAAATTGGTGATTATTTTTACAAAGATCATCCTCTTATTTATAGAGAGGAGCTAAGAACAAAAATAGGAAAACATAAATATTTGAATTATTCAAGGAAATAGTCCAATTTGACTTAGGACTATGTACTTTTCATACTTGTAATTTACATTGAATAAAATTAAATATGAAAAGTTACAAAAATAAATTAAGTGTCCTTCGACATAATAATTTATTCCTTTTTATTCTTCTCTAAATAAGATTTATATCTCTATATGGTGACTTGAACCTTATTCTTATCTAGCCCTGATGTACTTTTGGAGATGGAAAAAACCCTTATCATGGAGTCTGTTAGATTAACTAGAAAGTCCTCACTTTTATCCAAGATCTTCTATAATTTATCTATTGTAACTTGGAATTTAACTAGTATATCAATGGAGTCTAGTGTGTATGTTCCTATTTTGGCCTTTTTAAGAATTAAATCATGTCCACATGGCCAATCTCTATATCTCTTTTTTGATCCATATTTGATTCAACCACGAAGGCATGAAACATACCTTGAAATTTATACTTCATTATCTTCTTGGTAGGGGAACTATCAAATATTGATCTGTCAACTAAAATGCATACTTGGAAGATATATCCATGTGTAAACTAGGGAAACTATGAAAATGGCAATAGAGGGAGTGTTGATGAGCTTCAAAATGGTGAGGGAAGGAGTGAAAAAGAGCTCAAACATAGTGAGGAGAAAAATAAACACAAGCAATAAAAAAATGAAGTGTAATATATATATATATATATAGACACACACACATATATAACATGTTATTAATATGTTTAATAATTACCACAAGTGGTGGGCTTAGGTTTAGGGTCAGATAAATTTTTTGACCTTACATATACAAAGTCAAGAAAATTATCCTACATTGCATATGCAAAGTTGGGAAAATTCTCCTACATTGCATATGCAAAGTTAGGAAATTGTCCCTCATTACATATGCAAAGTTAGGAAAATTTTCCTACATTACATATGCAAAGTCAATAAAATTCTCCCTCATTACATATGCAAAGTTAGTAAAATTCTCCCTCATTACATATGCAAAGTTGAGAAAAGTCTCCCTCATTGCATATATAAAGTTGGGAAAATTCTCCAACATAACATGAAAAGAAACAAAGTGTAGTTCAGAGAAAATGTAAGGAGACATTAATTGGCCTCATTTTATGTGCTTAGAGCTAATGGGCTATGCAAAAAATATTTTTCATAGGGGTTATCCCATGAATTGAGCCTGCTAAATTCAAGGTTAACAACTGACCCTGACTAGGGAATTTCCTTCAAGCACTCTTTGAAATGCTTGAAATAAAAATAAACCCATAACTCTAGGTGCCTTTCTCCATTGGGTTATGGAGTCAAACAATAAACAAGATGAAAAATAAAATAAAAAATAATATACAAAATGTACAAACTTATATGTAACTTTACTAATTGAAAAGATTTAGATGTTGTCATTTTATAAAGCAATCATGTTTATCAAAATGTCTTTCCAAAGAAACCAATCCTTTGGGAATTTTGTTTCCTTTCAACTGTAAAATTTCTTCACCAATTTCCTCATTCACCTTGGATATTGATTCTTAAGGAGTATAATTACTCCCCTCAAATTATGACTCACTAATATTTTCTACCTTCTCCAAAAAGTCATCTTCATTTGTGGTCAAGTAGTAATTGCCTATTATAGAGGTTTCAAAGAGAATCTAAGCTCTTGGATCCTTAGTCTTTATCATGGTATAATTCACTTTCTTCTCTAGATGATTCTTCCACATAACTCCTTTAATAGTTATTCTAGCCTCAGATCAATCCATGTTGATTTTACCACCAACATCTTTTCAAAATTTGCATCCCAACAAAACTCTATATGATGCTAGAACATCAGCCACGAGGACCATCATTTTTATCCTTTTCTTTAGAAAAGTAGAAAATGCAAATTGTGCATATTTGATTTGGCCTATGAGAGAGACTTTATTAGTTTCTAATGAAAAGAAAAAACCAAAAGTTTTTGTCAAAGTTATCCCTAAGGCAATAGCTACTTTGGCTGGCATCACATTGTCAGAGGCACCCAAATCAATGACATAATTTCTAAGTTTATAACCATTGACAAATAAGGAAATATAGAAGGATTCTATTTTTCAAATTTTATATTCAAGAGTTATAACCATATTATTTTTCTTAGGCTTTGGTTTAGGGTCCATAGGTGTATTTTTAGTAGAGGTCTTATTGGGATTGGCTTCCTTGATTTTAACAAACTTAGCTAATCTTTCAAATTGGTCCAAGTTAGATTAAAGGTATTCATCCTTAGATATTTGGATTTTTGTCTTTCTAGCATGATCTATAATATCAAAATTTGGATATGGGCCATCCAAGGATGATGAGTTATTTTCATTATCAACTTTTTGGTTTTAGGCATAAGGTCTAGCCATTGAGGGAGAAGTGTAGGATGATGAGATGTACTTTCTTACTTATC
The DNA here is from genome assembly GCA_037957365.1 of Torreya grandis. Classification (NCBI taxonomy): domain Eukaryota; kingdom Viridiplantae; phylum Streptophyta; class Pinopsida; order Cupressales; family Taxaceae; genus Torreya; species Torreya grandis. Next base: position 214,450 of record JARHVA010004079.1, on the reverse strand, counting down.
ACCCACTATGTCCTCTAACTAAATTAGATACTTTAGCTAAAATAGTAAAGGAGTTACTCTTTTATAAATCATAACTTCCTTATGTGGTTCATCCTTAGATTTAAATTTATCAACCTTTTGTTGTTGATTCCACTGATTCTATGAATTAGTGAAAATAACATAAGACTCACCATGTGTATCATCCTCCCTTTCTTATTCTTCTTCAAAGTTGATAAACTTGATGTTAGATTCAATAGCTTTTCCTTCTTCATCCCCTATGAAGGAAGTAGCATTTTATTCTTCTAGAACATAGTCTAATTCTAGAAGACCATCTTTTTCTAGTTCCAACTTTTTGACAACTACATTATTTGATGGTGATTCCAATGCAAGTCTTTCTTGAGGTTAAGGAAGATTATTCTAATTTTTTTTCCTTGTAACATTGTTGGAATAATTAAAATAATTTCATTATATTCTTGTTGGAGTATCATTGTATGGATAAAAGGACATACCTTGGGACATTTTCCTGTTGAGTGCTAGCAATTCATTTTCTAGCTTTTGCACCATAGAATCGATCATGCTAGTAGAAGGCGAGGATGAAGAGGGTTTTCCTTTAGATTTATCCTTTCTTATTTTTCCTACCAAGACCAAATCATATTATACTTTAATATCAAATATTTGACCATCATCAAGATTAGTTAGGGCCACTCTTCATAAAAGAAAACTAACTTCTAGTAATTATGAATTGATGAAGAAGCACTTCAAGTTTTTAGGTGTTGGTTGTGAAACTATTGGGATCCTATTTATTAGCTTATTAAAAATTTCCATGAACTCATGCATAGGATCATATGGTTATTTATTCATTTACATGAGTTGAGCCAATAAGGCATGAACATCTTCTATCAGCTTAAACTTTGCTTCAAACTTAGTTTTAAGTGTGGCCTAACTTGTGATGGTTCTAGTTGTAAGATGATATAACCAATCAGCTGCAAGACCTTGGAGGGTTTCAACAAATAATTTTATAGAAACAACTTCATATTCCATTACAAGAACTCCACATGCAATGTAGAATAAAATAATATGTTCATTCAGATGTTGCTTTCCATCACCATAGAACTTTGGTAAAATCATACATGAACCACAAGGAAGTTCATGAGATGGAGGTGTCAAGTTCAACAGACTAAAAATATTCCCCCATGGACCTTGAGAAACCATTCTATGTGGATTATAGAGAGGAATAATAAATCCCTACAAAGGAAAAATAGGTAAAACCCTATGAATGCTAGAAGCTTCCCCAAATATAGTAGAACTTGTATTGGTAGGTGGAAAAATTATTATACATTGAAGAGGAGACTTTGCACATATCAACAAAAGGTTGAAGTTATGTTCTTGTAACAACTCAAATCTATAATAAATATGTCATGCTGCCCTCCCACCATAAATGTATCTTTGTTCTACTAGATCATGAAAATATCTAAGAAGAAAAGAAATTAACTACAACAAAACAATAGTAAACAATAAGGTGCTAGTCTATTTCAACCAAAAGAGTGTAGAGCTTAATTTATTGTTCATTTCCCTAGTAGAGTCACCAAAAATTATTGGGTGAATAATTTTTTATCAACACAATGGTAGCAAAATGGTTATTTTAGCCCCAGTGTGATGAGATAAATTCTCTCCTCAATAAAAGGGGAGGCTCTCTTTTATTGTATAATAACACAACATTTAAGTATTTACACTTATTTACAATGATTTTATCATAATGGGTGTTGTCATATCATCTAATTCTATTTTTTTAGAATTGATGTTCAATCACAAACTTCTTTTCATTCTTTGTGATATACTTTGAAAATATAAGATCACTTGATGAACCAAGTATAACCGATATTTAGATTTGATAGCCAAAAGATTAACATGAATAATACCATTAGAATAAACTTAAAAGATATAATAAGGTGCAGCCCAAATTCTTCCATTTATTTCCAAAAAAGATAAAAATTATCAAAGAAGAATAACTGGTAGCTCAAAGTCTACTCAGTAATTCACTTTCAATGTGAACATAAACCTAGTAACTAAAAAGTAGCTCAAAGACTCCAAAATTAGCTTCCCAGCACCTTATGTCTTATAGAAATTTCACACTAAAATTCACTCAAAGCAAAATAAAATGCAATGGAAAAGACAAAATAACTTTTGTAATACACCACAAGTATATTTCAACACAAAGTTTGAAAGATCACTTGATTTTCTTATATTGAATGAATTTTTGATTTACAATATGAACACAAAGTTTCAAAATTGTTTCTCAATTCAACAAAATTTCCCCTCTACAAAAATTGCTGATCCTTTGTACAAAGAGCATTCTCCTATTTATAGAGAGGAGCTAAGAACAAAAATAAGAAAAACATTAATATTTAACTTATTCAAAGACAGAGTCCAATTTGACTTAGGATTGTGTACTTTTATTACGTGTAATTTACATTGAACAAAGTTACATATGATAAGTTATAAAAAAAAACTAAGTGTCTTTAGACATAGGAATTTCTTCCTTTTTATTCTTATATAAATAGGATTTGTATCTCTACATGGTGGCTTGGACCTCATTCTTATCTATTCCTGATGTAATTTTAGAGATGGAAAAAACCCTTATCATGGAGTTTTCTAGATTAACTAGCAAGTCCTTACTTTTATCCAAGATATTCTATAATTTATCTATTATCACTTGGAATTTAACCAGTCTATCAATGGAGTCTAGTGTGTATGTTCCTATTTTGGCCTCTGTAATAATTTAACCATGTCCACATGGCCAATCTCTATATCTTTGATCTGGTCCATATTTGATTCAACCATGAATGTATGAAACATAGATTGAAATTTTTACTTCATTGTCTTCTTGGCATAGGAACTATCTAACATTGATTTAGAAACTAAAATGTGTGCTTTGAATATAGATCCACGTGCAAACTAGGGAAATTGTAAAAATGGTAATAGAGGAAGTTTTGATGAGCTTGAAAATGGTGAGGGAAGGAGTGAAAAAGAGCTCAAACATATTGAGGAGGAAAATAAACACAATCGGTAAAAATAAATAAAAAATGAAATGTAATATATATATATATAATATATGTTTATTAATTACCATAAGTGGTGGGCCCAGGTGCAGGGTGGGATAAAAATTTCATCCTTACATATACAAAGTTGGGAAAATTATCTTACATTGCATATGTAAAGTTGGGAAAATTCTCCTACATTGCATATGCAAAGTCTAGAAAATTCTCCCTCATTACATATGCAAAGTTATAAAAATTCTCCTACATTGCATATGCAAAGTCACGAAAATTATCTCTCATTACATATTAAAAGTCATGAAAATTCTCCCTCATTGCATATGCAAAGTTAGAAAAATTCTCCTACATTGCATATGCAAAGTCAGGAAAATTATCCCTCATTACATATGCAAAGTTAGAAAAATTCTCCCTCATTACATATGTCTATTTAAGAAAATTCTCCTACATTGTATATGCAAATTTGGGAAAATTCTCCCTCATTACATATGGAAAATCAAAATAATTCTCCCTCATTACATATGCAAAGTCAACAAAATTCTTTGTCATTACATATGCAAAGTTGAGAAAATTCTCTAACATAAAATGAAAAGAAACAAAGTGTAGTTCAGAGAAAATTCTCTAAACTACATGCAATGAAAAATTCCCTCAAAATATCAACTTTTTGGGGAAACAAAAAAACACAAGGATGCATTAATTGGCCTCATTTTTCATGCTTAGAGATAATAGGCTTTGAAATAAACAAGTTTCATAGGGGTTATCCCATGAATTGAGCCTTCTAAATTTAAGGATAAAAATAAACACCATCATTGGTTGTGTGATGATTTTTATTTTTGATAAGAATGTGATTTCCCATTGTTGGTTGAAGTGGTTCAAATTTATGCATGAGGAAGTATTTTCATTTGGCTTGGTCAAGAGGTTCTTCCTAAGTTTTTAGAGAAAGGGTCTTAATGCAATATTATAATTTAGGGTGGAGAGCATCGGTAATTAATTAGAATAGGTTGTCATCCTCCATACTATGATCAAATGTATTAGACAAAAATTTCCATCATTTGATGAAGACATGTGTTGTTTTAGTTTCAAGTTGTTTATAAGTTATAAAATGAGCTAAACTATTTTCAAGAATATCACTAGTTTGGAATTATTAAACTAGAGAGTTGACTAAATCTTCTAGGGTAGTGTTGACCAAATTTCACCCAACAGACAAAATTTTTGGTCCCCTTCTGCCCCTTGCTATTCTAGGCCATTTTTTTAATTTTGTACAGGTTTTGTAAAATCTATGGACTCTATAGGGATATTTTCTAAGGATTCAGTATCTCCCTAAAGACTTCATGTTTCTACAGACTTAGTCAGTTAGTCTTTCAGCTAAGGAGGATTAGTTTAGAGAATGCTAGAGTTTACAAGGCTTTCTAGGCTCTTGTCTAATGAATTCAGCCCTGGTTCAAGCCTCATTTCAATCTTCAAGACCATCACTTCTAGTTCAGTGCCTGGTTCCATCGACATTTGGTTCACCCATCTATAGTTCATGGCTTGGTTTGAGCTTCAATTTCTTTGGCCTTGGTTCAATCAGCTAAGTTCAAATGCAATTCTCAATTGGCATAGTTCAAATGGTTTAGCAACCTTTGGTTTAACAAAAGTTCATCGCATAGTTCAAACATCTTGATTTAACAATGTTGAACCATTGAACTGTTGAACCAATTTCGGTTCAATGGCTTGGTTCAAAGTGAGTGGTTCAATATTTAGTTCAATTGGTTCAACACGCAATGGTTGAACCATTAAACCATTCAACCAATTTTGGTTCAGCACATTGGTTCAATGCCCGGTTAAATAGATCACTTGGTTCATTGGCCTAGTTCAATTAGTTAGCTCATTGGCAAGATTCATTGGCACGTAATGGTTGAACCACTTGGACCATTTAACCATTTTTGGTTCAATGGCTTGGTTCAAGGGTATGCTAGATGGCTAAAGGGTAGCTCAAAGTTAAAATGCCCTTGTGTAGGGTAGGCACTTAAGGGAAAATGCAGTGAAAGGAAGTTAGATTTTGTCTAAGTCCCGAATTCCTTTAGACTTTTTGTTTGAAGGGATTGCTTTAGACAAAAAGTCTGAAGGAACTCAGGCCACAATTCAAAGCAAAGGATAGGGCCATGGGAAATTTTTTTGTGGACAAAAGTCCATGGGGACCGAAGAATTAATCTAGTGAGCACAGTGACCCGCTAAAGGGCCTCGAAGGGCAGGTGCCCTTGCGGGGAACTCTTGGCCCAAAACAAAGGGGGTACTTTCAAAGGCTGAAGGGGCACCTTCCCTTTGGGAAGGTGCTAAAAGGGACTCTAAGAAAGAAGACCCACAGAGAGGGATGAGTAAGACAAAGCCTATAGAGAAGCTAATGAAGGACCCAATGATAGATTGCCAAAGTGGTGACGTCTTAGAAGCCATCAACTTTAAGGAAGCAAATTAGTTGTTGGTTTTCAAAATGATGATGGTTGTATGAACATCAAAATTGGCATAGTGAAATAGCTATTTCATTTCAAATGAAAGAGCACTAACCATGGAAAAGGCCCAGGAATGGAGTGACCTGCCTGAAGATCACCCCTAAGGGCCAAAAGAGCTAGAAAGAGACAAAATATGGAAAAGACAAGTACTAAGCATAAAGAAAATAGGTTGTCTAAGTGGCGAAGAGGAGCGTTGATATAAGAAGTGACTCTAGTAGGTGAAATAGTGGCTACAATTGACCACTAGAAGACATGAACAACCAACCGTGCCCCCTTTTTCTTCATTTCATATTTATGAGTAGACAAGATACATACATGCCTTTAAGAAGCAACCTCGATTAATGAGAAAGCAGCGTGGCCATGTTAAAAAAATGCCTGAAGTCAAAGCCAAGGTCGATACAACATTTATTTTTAGGTATCCTGCTCTTTCCAATGAAGGGATGAAAATGGGCCACTTGTAAAAGGGGGTGCCGAAAGGCCTCCTTTCTTCTCCTATATATTGAGGACTTGTCATTTGAGAATAATCTTCCACATTTGTAAGGTGTAGCCCTAGCAAAATCTTCACTTGAATCAATAAACACACTTTTTACCTCTATCTTGGATAGATATTTCTATGTATGTCTTGAGTGTTAGTTTGTGTTTAGTCATTACTTCTTGATGCTTTCACAAGTTTAGCACCAACATATGTATTGTCTACAAGGCACCATTTTTGTAGCTAGTAAAGAGAGTTCTACTTGGAAGTAAAGAATAGAAGAAATTACTTATAGTGTACATCTCATAACACTTAGATCAATCTCTATTTTTGTATTTTCATTAAAGCCTCCTTACCAAGTTCTTATAGCTTGGTCCTTCTGCCAAGTGTGAAGTGTATGTATGCAATTGTCTAATTTTAGTGTGAGGGTGAGAAGGTCATTTCATTTTGGTGCATCACCTCCTTAGAGTAGTTTATTTTCTTTCAATCTTCCTCCCTTTTCATCCCCCCCATTATATACTTGTGTGTGTGTGTGTGTGTGTGTGTGTGTGTGTGTGTGTGTGTGTGTGTGTGTGTGTGTGTGTGTGTGTGTGTGTGTGTGTGTGTGTGTGTGTGTGTGTGTGTGTGTGTGTGTTAACACTTACTGGAATGAACATGATGCATCAAAGGGAGCTAGCCCTTATCTAGAGACTCTCCCCTCTAGCTTCACCAGTCCCATAGGTGAGAGGGGAGTTTCCATAGTTGCATGAAGAAGGTAAGAGCTCAGCCTCCTACCCAGGGTGTAATCTTTTACATCAATAGTTTTTGGCATGCCTGGTGGGACACAGTTTGACAACTCAAAAAGGTTTTAGGATTCATGCTGGTCCTATTACAACAAACCAAAGAGTTCCAGTATCTAGTGACTCCACTGGTAAGAGCTTTAGTTTTCCATTCAAGACTAGTTTCTTAACTTTTTATGCCTAAGGTCGCCACACGGTCTGCTTCTAAAGGGGTTCCCTTCAATTTCATTGAGATGCCTTTGAACTCAGAAAAAAGACTAAGGTTTGAGAAGACCCATCCTTATCCAACAAGCCATCCTCCCAAACCTATTGTAAGGGACTCATACATAATAGAGCCACAATTACAACCCATCCTAGTTATGGCATTGCCCTTTGTGGCTTTTCATGGTCAAAGCCCCTTGAATCTTCCACATTATGATCCAATCCCATGAACAACTCTCAAAAATGTGTCTTCTTTCGATGGAGAGGGGCCCATTACAGTTGTTGAGAACATTAGGAATATTTCTAACCTCTACAATATTCACAATGTCATAGAAGAAAATATCACCATCAGATTGCCAGCATTGTCTCTCAAAGGCAAGGCTCTTGATTGGTACATGACCTTGCCTGTAAATTTAATTCATTCCTATAATTAATTGGGTACTCAATTGATAGACCATTTTAGGGAAAAGAGCAATGACCTCTCACTTGCTAAGTAGCTAACGACCATAAAAAGAGCCCCACACGAGTATATATAGGATTTCAACACGCAATTTCAGAGGACTTGGGATAGAATCCCCATTCTGGTAAGACCAACTCCTAGTTATGCTTTCCTATATTATTTAAAAGCATTAAATAGTGATATTTTTGTGATGATATAATCCATGGGAGGGCATATACTACTTGTTGCTTATGACATAGCCATAAGATCTAAAAATTGCTTAGTACAGGCTAGGAAAATAGCCCCTAGACCTCACATGCCACTTTTCCTAGAAATGTTGCCTCTAATTCAGGCCATTGCTCTTGCATTAGCTCCTCTTCCTAACATATATAAACTAGCTATTGTTCCATCCCATGAGCTTCATGAGGTTAAGAGTCTATTGCAGAGCATGTCAAATTAACTTGTAGCTCTTAAAAGGCAATAAGCTCAAAGCAACAGACTGAATCAGGGATACCAACATTATGGTCAAGCCCCTAGACCCCTTTTCAAAACTATAATCAAGGATAGGGTCAACTCACTTAGACCAGGCCATTTCAAGGTTACAATCAAGGCACCCCTTCATCATCTAAAGTCATGGTGCCTGTTTAAAATAATTTGGTACAAGAATATCCAAGTTGTTCGACCATGGGATATGGTTAGGAACAGGCTATATATACAAATGAGATGATGGGTTATTTCCAAAATGTAGACAATTAGGCAACCACTCATTCCTAAATCTTTGAGGCTCTAACGCAACCCAACATGAATAACAATTAGGCCCAACCTAATTCTTCCCTCATGAATCATCTAGAAGGGGAATTTTATTCAGTGAATTATGTAGGCACTACAGACAATCAGGCTGACTGTGTTGTAGCCAACACAAGATTCAAGAGAAGAGTAATGGGAAAAGCCTAGGCTACCACCCAAGTGGTAGCAACACCTTCTCCATCACACTCAAATCAAAAGGCCCCAGACTTTAGACAGCCATTTGTACCTTCAGCCCCTTAACATGTAGCTCAGGTTGGAATTAGCCCTAAGAAAAACTTGAAGGGAGGTAGTCCTCAGGTCAATATAGTGGATCAAATGAAGAATTTACATATGAAAATCTCTTTATGGGATTCATTGTCTCTACCAGGATAAAAGGACATGCTACAAATGGAATTACATGAGCTGGATCGACAAGCTATCCTAGCAAGCACCAATAATGTCTTAATGATGAATGAATAGCCTTCCACTTCAAGTTAGGTAAAGAGGGAAGAGAATATCCCCCCTTTCTATGTGTCCTTGGTTATAAGGGATTTATTAGTGCATAACTACATCATTGACAGTGGGGTTAGCACCTTAGTAATGCCCAAGTGCATAGCTGACAAGATGGGACTGAAATATGAAGAGATGAATAAGGGAGTCCTGCAGCTAGATGAGACACCTATAAAAATAGTTGGGATTTTGAAGGGTTTAAGCTTGACATTGCATGCTTGCCTAACCTTCTCAATTCCCCATGATATAGTGGTAGCAGATGTTCCTCCTTATTTCTCAATTTGCTTGTCCAGGGACTTCACGTCAAAGATAGGTGGCTATCTAGCAGCGAATTGGTCCTATCTAGTTTTTAGAACCAAGTATGGGACCAAAGTAAAGATTGAATCCAAGCCATTCTACAAGGACCATCTAGATCCATATTCACCTGAGGTAACAAACATCAGTTACACCATTATTGACCTAGAAGAGTCCCAAATAGACCAAGCTCTATCCTTTGCTCTTGAAGGAGTTTCAGACCTACTCTTAAATGAGTGGGGAAATGATAAATTCGAGCATGATCCTTACAAGTTCATAGAGGAGATAGACCTTGGAGTCTATTACATGCATGGAGATGGTACTTTCATACCAAATGTAATAAAGGCAAGCCAAGAGGACCTAGGCCTATGGTAGCTATATTTTGATAGTTCCAGAAGTAGACTAGGAGTTGGTGGTGGAGTGATGTTAATCTACCCTTCAAAGGAGAGATAATTTGTAGCTTTGAATTTCCAATTCTCTTACACAAGCAATGTTTCAGAATATGAGTCCCTTATCCATGGTCTAGAATGGGCAAGAAAAAGAGGGATCAAGGAGTTGTAAGTTTTGGGAGACAGTGAGCTGATTGTAAATCAGGTGAAAGGCCAAAATCTGACCAAGAACTCCTTGCTAAAGTCCTATAATCATAGGGTTTGGGACTTGGTGGAAGATCTCCTTGCTTTCAATATTGCCTCCATTCCTAGAGAGCAGAACAAATAGGTAGATAGGCTAGCAACAATTGGTGCTCAGTTTGACGTTTCAAGGAAATAAGTCAAGACTGTGGTTCATGCCACTTAAAGGTGGTAGTTCATCCCTCCATCCCTGATAATATTACAAACTGGCAGGTTTTCAAAAATGACCAACAAATAGCTTTCTTCCTATAGGAGGAAGCTGAGTTTGAAACATAGAACCAAGTGAAGCTGTAATAGCAATATAGAAACCAAATTGTTTAATTAAAGAACAATAAGCTCCCAAAAGGTTTGGTCACTCTTGAGAGCATCTTCAATGGAGATGACCAATTGAGAAATGACAAGGCATGCATTATAACTAAGGAGGAGAATTATGAAAGGGTTGAGATCTTTAAGGACAAGATACTTGTGCTTGGAAAAGTCTACATGGTTTAAGAAAGGTAGACTTTCATTTCATTATGTCAGGTGTTTGCTGATGTTTTTGTGTGGGATTAAGGTGATTTGAATGCCTTTAACCCAAGACTTGCTCAGCACACCATCAAATTAGAAGAAGGTGCTAGGCCAGTCATGTAGAAGTAGAGACTCATCAACCTGACACTTGAGCCTCTCATGCAAAGGGAATTAGCCAAATTGATTGAGTCTAAGATTATATTTCCAATCAAACATTCCTCTTGGCTGGCCAATCTTGTTCTTGTTCGAAAGAAGAATGGGGAGATCAAGCTATGTGTCAATTTTAGAGACCTTAATAAAGTATCTTTAAAAGATCATTACCCCCTCCCAAGCATGGAGTGAATCCTTCAAAAGGTAATAGGTAGTGAACGTTTCTCCCTCTTGGATGGTTATTTAGGGTATAATTAGATTTTAGTACAAGGCTGTGACCAACACAAAATAGCCTTCACTACTAAATGGGGAACGTTTGCCTACAAGAAGATGCTATTTAGGTTGTCTAATGCTGGTGCTACCTTTTACAAGCCATGGACATGGCTTTTAGAGGCTTGATAAACAACAATGTGCTAATATACCTCGATGATGTGATGATGTTCTCCAAGGAAGTGGGCTAACACATGAAACACCTCAGGCAGATTTTTTAAAGGTGTAGGGAGTTTGCCATCTCTCTTAACCCAAATAAATGTCTATTTGTTGTTCACGAGGGGAAACTCCTTGGCCACATCATTTCTAGGGAAGGCTTATCCATTGACCCTGAGAGAGTTCATTCTATCCTAGAGATGTCCCTACCTAAGCATAAGAAAGGCCTATAGAGTTTCTTTGGTAGGATAAATTTTATTCAAAGATTCATTCTGAATTTCACAGAGATAGTCAAGCCACTAACCTCTATGCTAAGGAAAGGTGAGGAGTTCAAGTGGATAACACATAGGAAGGATAGCTTTGAAGCCATCAAGTGGGCCATAACTCAAGCTCCTACTTTTGATCAGCCCTGACTTCAATAAAGACTTCAACCTCTACACTTTTAGTAATGAAGAAGTGATCTCTGCCATGCTTACCCAAGCAAATAGTGATGACCTCGAGTAACCACTTGCTTTTTTTAGCCAGGGGCTAGAGGATTTTGAAGTCAGATACACGTATATAAAGAAGCAAGTCCTAGCAATAGTGTGGAGCCTAAAGAAATTTAGGCATATGTTATCCAACAGTAGGATTCACCTCATGGTTCCAAATCCTAGCATTAAGGATTTCCTGACCAACTGAGACCTAAATGATAAGAGAGTGGGATGGATCACCAAGGTGATGGAGTATGACGTAGACATCAAGATCACCAAGGTGATGGAGTATGACGTAGACATCAAGATCACCAAGCTAGTGAGGGGAAGAGGCCTATGTGAACACCATGCTACAGACTTTAAGTAGAAAGGGGAAGATAGCTTACTAATTCATGATGTAGCTATAGTAGAAGAACCAGCTATCATAAAGGATTGGACATCAGACCTAATGCATTTTCTCCTCACTGGCAGTGTTTGTGGGATCTTGATAAGACTAGAAGAAGGTACTTCAAGCTCCAATCTCTCCCTTATATTCTGGTTGATGGAGTATTGTTTAGGAAGGATCTCTATGGGGTCCTTCTTAGATGTATTGACCCAAACTAGGCTGATAAAGTACTATCTGAGTTCCACAATAGGCTAGCAGGTGGTCATTTCACTCCTAGAGCTACTGTAGCAAGGATAATGAGAGTTGGCTATTTATAGCCTACTCTTTTTAGGGACACCCATGCCTAGGTAAGAAAGTGCCAAAAGTGCACACTTTTCAATGGGAAATAATGGTTGGTTGCCATGCCTCTATAGCCCATTCAAGTTAAATAGCCATTCATGCAGTGGGGCCTAGATTTCATAGGGATGATCAATCCTCCCTCCAATGCTGGACACAAGTGGGTCCTGACCACCATGGACTATTTTACAAGGTGGGTGGAGGATTTTGCTCTGAAAGAGGCAAATGAAAGTGTGGTCTTGGAGTTTTATGAGGACCTAGTGACAAGATTCGGGGTCCCAGCCACCATAATCTCAGATAATGCCTTGGCTTTTCTAGGAACCAAAACAAGTGAATGGGTGTTGAGGTATGATATATATCTCAACAATTCATCCAATTATTACCCATAGGGGAATGGGCTAGCTGAGTCCACTAACAAAAATTTGATTAGGATCATCAAGAGGACCATGGAAGAAAATTAGAAGACTTGGCATGCTGAGCTAAAAATAGCTCTATGGGCTGATCGAATCACTCCAAAGAGAGCAATCCAAAATTCTCTATATACACTCATATATGGAAGGGAAGGTAGGATTCCCATCTCACTTGAATTTCCAGCATTAGACCTCACCTACTAGCTACAATTAGAAGGAAATAACATGGAGGTCAGGCTATGTGAGTTGATGGAGCTCCAAGAGATTAGGGACCGGGCTATGGCTTCTATGACCAGTCACCAACAACAAACAAAGAGACACTTTGACAAGAAATCTTCATCAAAAGATTTCTTTGAAGGAGGCATTTTCTTGAAATGAGATGAAGACTGAGCTAAGCCTAGAAAGCATGCAAAATTTAATGCCCTATGGAGTGGCCCATACATAATCACTCAGTGCAATCAGCATAATGCATTCCAACTCTCCAGGTTGGATGGTGAAGAATTACATATCCTAGTTAATGGGATATATCTTAACCATTGCCGTTGACCTATTTTTTTTATCTTGTATATATTTCCCTTGTGTTTCTTACTTTCCCTAAGTGCTTTCTGCACACAGTAGTAGTTTTCTTAGCCTTGTGTGTGTTTTCATTTCCTCAAAGGTAAATTTGTGTGACTAGTTCTAGTTTTATCAGAGCTACTACTAGTTCTTTAAGTTACCATCTAAATTCATACCAAATGGACTACAAGGCAACTGGTGTTTAAGCATAGTGGGCATGCTTCCCTTAGGAGTCACCAATTTGTTGACCAAATTTCACCCAATAGACAAAATTTTTGGTCCCCTTCTACCGCTTGCTTTTCTAAGCCATTTTTTTTGGATTTTGTATAGGTCCTGTAAAATCTACAAACTCTATAGGGATATTTTATAAGGATTCAGTAGCTCCCTACAGACTTCATGTTTCTACAAACTCAGTCGATTAGTCTTTTGGCTAAGGAGGATCAGTTCAGAGAATGCCAGAGTTTACAAGGCTTTTTGGGCTCTTGTCTGATGAATTTGGCCCTGGTTCAAGCCTCATTTCAATCTTCAAGACCATCACTCTTGGTTCAATGCCTAGTTCCATTGGCATTTGGTTCACCCATCTATAGTTCATGGCTTGGTTTGAGCTTCAAGTTCTTTGACCTTGGTTCAATTAGCTAAGTTCAAATGTAGTTCTCAATCAGCATAGTTTAAATGGTTCAACAACCTTTGGTTAAACAAAATTTCATCACTCAGTTCAAACATCTCAATTCAATAGTGTTGAACCATTGAACCATTGAACCAATTTCGGTTCAATGGCTTGGTTCAATGAGCTTGGTTCAAAGCAAGTGGTTCAATATTCAGTTTGATTGGTTTGGCACATAATGGTTGAACCATTAAACCAATTTTGGTTTAACACATTGGTTCAATGCTTGGTTAAATAGATCACTTGGTTCATCATCTTAGTTCAATCGGTTGGCTCATTGGCAAGATTCATTGGTGCACAATGGTGGAACCACTTGGACCGTTGAACCATTTTTGGTTCAATGGCTTGGTTTAAGGGTATGCCAAATGGTCGAAGGGTAGCTCAAAGTTCAAATTCCCTTGTGGAGGGTAGGCACTTAAGGGAAAAGGCAGTGAAAGGAAGTCATATTTTGTCTAAGTCCCAAATTCCTTTAGACTTTTTGTCTGAAGGGATTCCTTTAGACAAAAAGTCTAAAGGAACTCAGGCCGCAGTTCAAAGCAAAGGCTGGGGCCATGACAAAATTATCCATGGACAAAATTCTGTGGGGACCCAAGAATTAATCTAGCAAGCACAATGACCTGCCAAAGGGCCCCGAAGGGTAGGTGCCCTTGTGGGGAACTCTCAATCAAAAACAAAGGGGGTAATTTCAAAGGCCGAAGGGGCACCTTCCCTTTGGGAAGGTGCTAAAAGGGACTCTAAGCAAGAAGACCCACAAAGAGGGCTGAGTAAGACAAAGCCCATAGAGAAGCTAGCAAAGGACCCGATGACAGATTGCCAAAGTAGTGATGTCCTAGAAGCCATCAAATTTAAAGAAGCAAATTAGCCATTGGTTTTCAAAGTGATAACGGCCGCATGAACATCAAAATTGGTACAGTGTAATAGCCATTTCATTTCAAATGAAAGAGCGCTAACCATGGAAAAGGCCCAAGAATGTAGCAACCTACCTAAAGATCACCCCTGAGGGCCAAAAGAGCCAGAAAGAGACAAAATAGGGAAAAGACAAGTGCCAAGCATAGAGAAAACAAGTTGTCCAAGTGGCAAAGGGGAGCATTGATACAAGAAGTGACTCTAGCAGGTGAAATAGTGGCTGTAATTGACCACTAGAAGACATGAATGGCCAATCGTGCCCCCTTTTTCTTCATTTCATATTTATGAGTAGACAAGCTATGCAAGTGCCTTCATTCAAAAAGTAGCCTTAGTTAATGAGAAAGCAATGTGGCCATGTCAAAAAAATGCCTGAAGTTAAAGCCAAGGTCGATACAACATTAATTTTTAGGCAACTTGCTCTTCCCAATTAAGGGATGCAAATGGGCCACTTGTAAAAGGGGACACTGAAAGGTCTCCTTTTTTCTCCTATATATTGAGGACTTATCATTTGAGAATAATCTTCCACATTTGTAAGGTGTAGCCCTAGCAAAATCTTCACTTGAATCAATAAACACACCTTTTACCTCTATCTTGGATAGATATTTATATGTATGTCTTGAGTGTTAGTTTGTGTTTAGTCATTACTTCTTGATGCTTTCACAGGTCCATCACCAACATATCTGTTGTCTATAAGGTGCCATTTTTGTAGCTGGTAAGGAGAGTTCTACTTGGAAATAAAGAATAGAAGAAATTACTTACAATGTGCATCTCACAGCACCTAGGTCGATCTCTATTTTTGTATTTTCATTAAAGCCTCCCTGCCAAGTCTTGTAGCCTGGTCCTTCTACCAAGTGTAAAGTGTATGTATGTAATTGTTTGATTTTAGTGTGAGGGTGAGAAGGTCATTTCATTTTGGTGCATCACCTCCTTAGAGTAGTCTGCTTTCTTGCAATCTTCCTCCCTTTTCATCCCGTACATTATATACCTATACATATATATATGTGTGTGTGTGTGTGTGTGTGTGTGTGTGTTAGCACTTATTGGAATGAACATGATTCATCAAAGGGAGCTAGCCCTTATCTAGAGACTCTCCCCTCTAGCTTCGCTAGTCCTACAAGTGAGGGGAAGTTTCCATAGTTGTGTGAAGAAGGTAGGAGCTCAGCCTCCTACCTAGGGTGCAATCTTCTGCATCAATAGGTAGTAATATAATATGTTTTCAACTTATTGTAACAATCTAAAGCATCTCTTGAAAGCATTTTAGCTAAGATTTTAGTGGTAGAAAAGTAATTAAACATAACCCAATCTTTGTAAAGGTTTTTGTTGATGCAGAAGATTACACCCTTGGCATGAGGCCGAGCTCCTGCGTTCTTCACATAAGTATGGAAACTCCCCTCTCACCTGTGGGACTGACGAAGCTAGAGGGGAGAGTCTCTAGGTAAGGGATAGTTCCTTTTCATGCATCATATTCATTCCAGTAAGTGTTAACATATATATATATATATATATATATATATATATATATAATGGGGGGGATGAAAAGGGAGAAAGATTGTAGGAAAGCAAATCTACTCTAAAGAGGTGATGCACCAAAATAAATCTGACCTTCTCACCCTAACACTAAAATAAGACAAATACATGCATACACTTCACACTTGGCAAAAGGACTAGGCTGCAAGAAACTTGGCAAGGAGGCTTTAATGGAAAATACAAAAAATAGAGATTCACCAAGGTGCTGTGAAATGCACACTGTATGTAATTTCTTCTATTTTTCCACTTCCAAATATAGCTCTCCTTGTTAGCTACATAAATGGTACCTTGTAGACAATAGATATGTTGGTGTTGAACTTGTGAAATCATCAAGAGACAATGACTACACATAAACTAACACTCAAAACATACACATAAATATCTATCCAAGATAGAGGTAAAAATTGCATTTATTGATTGAAGTGAAAATTTTGCCAGGGCTATGCCTTACAAATGTGGAAGATGATTCTCAAAATGACAAGTCCTCAATATATAGGAAAAGAAAGGAGGCCTTTCGGCACCCCTTTTACAAGTGACCCATATGCCTTACGAGCATTGGGAAGAGTAGGCTGCCTAAAAAATAAATGTTGTGTTAGCCCTGGCTTTGACTTCAAGCATTTTTTAACATGGCCACATTGTTTCCTCATTAACCGAGGCTGCTTCTTGAAGGCACCTACATAGTTTTTATACTCATAAATATGAAATGAAGAAAAAGGGTCACATGATTGGCCGTTCACATCTTCTAATGGTCAATTTACAGCCATTATTTCTCCTGCTGGAGTAACTTCTTAAATCGGCACTTCCCTTTGCCACTTGGACAATCTACCTACTCCATGCCTAGCACTTTGTCTTTTCCCTATCTTGTCTCTTCTAGCTCCTTAGGCCCTCAAAGGTGATCTTCTAGCAGGTCACTACATTTTTGGGCCTCCTTTCATGGTTGGCATCCTTTTAGTTTGAAAGCAAATGGCTATTTCATCGTGTTAATTTTGACATTCACGTAGCCGTCATCACTTTGAAAACCAATGGCTAATTCACTTTCTTAAGGTTGACAGCTTTTAGGACATCACTGTCCCTAGCAAAATGTCATCGGTCCTTTGCGAGCTTTATTATACTTGAAGTCCCTTCTTAGCACCTTCCCAAAGGGAAGGTGACCCTTCAACCTTTGCTAAGTGCCCCTTTATCTTGGCTGAGAGTCCCCTAAAAGGGCACCTACCCTTTGGGGTCCTTCGACAGGTCGTTATGTTCTTTTAGATTATTTCCTGGGTTTCCATGGACTTTTGTCCATGGACATTTTCCCATGGACCTTTTCCTGTGAACTTTTGTCCACGGATAGTCTGCTTCAGCTTTTGCTTTGAACTGTAGCCCTTCCCTGAATTCCTTCAGGCTTTTTGTTCGAAGGAATTCCTTTAGACAAAAATTCTAGAGGAATTCAAGACTTTGCCTTAATCAAAATTTTGAAAGTTAAAATATCTTTTTTGTGGTCCCTTTGAAGTGTTCCATTTGGGGGCACCTCATTGTACCAACCCATTGAACTAAAATTGGTTCAACAGTTCAATGTTGCACACTGAGTCAATTGAACCAAGGTGGTTGAACCATTCACTTTGAACTATTTACTTTGAACCATTTTATTTGAACCACTTGTTAAATTAGTTCAACAGTTCAATGTTGTGTGCTGATGAACTTGCCAATGAGCCGACTGATCAAACTAGGCTGATTGAACCAAGGCTGATAAACCAAGTGGTCTATTAAACTAGGTGCTGAACCAGTGCATTGAACCAAGTTGAAGAACCATGGAATTGAACTTGTACAACTTGAAATTGATTTGCTTTGAATATCAAGGGAAGAAGGGGACTGATTTTAGCCTATTGGGCAAAAATGGTCAATAGTTTCCAAGTGATTTTAGATGTAAAGTAATATGTGTAGATCCATTATAAGTGATGGTGGGGGTGATACCTCCTATGTCAATGTTGTAAATTTGAGGTATTAGAGGTTCATCTTGTAAATGTTTGATAGTTTTGTTGATAAGTGGAGGTTATGGTATGAGGTTTCCATGTGAATCCCTAAGGGGGTAGGGGTGGGGGGAATTAGGATTTTTCACTCCATATGGAACATGGTGAGTTTGGGATTGGATATGTTTAAGGTGATTTTGCATTTTCATCATCTAATTTGCATTATTAATTTTAAAGGTATGCATTTAGTTAAGAATTTTTAGTAAAATTTTATTAATTTGAGCAACATTTTGGCTAGTAGACACAACATGTGATGCATTAGCATTATGTGAGGTATTAAAAGCTTGAGATGTACTATGAGTGTGGGATGAGGTATTAGTATGCACTGTTCTAGTATCATGAGTATCATTTGTATCAAAATAATCATTGGTGTAAAAATATGTAGGTGTATCATGGTTAGGGATGTGGGTAATTTGAAGATTTCCACTAGAATTTAAACCTACCTTGTTTGTATAAATACTTGGCATGAAGGTAGAAGAAAACATAGAGGATGATGGCATGGTGTGTGAAGGAGACATTATAGAGGGGATAGGCTAGGATTAAAATAAAGTTATTTCTCTAAATCCATGGCAAAAGATAGGGGAAGGTGAATGGATTTCTCCTATATGAGCTCCCATCATGAAAAGAAAGATGGTTATAGTATATTTTCCTCTATGTTGAGGGTTTTCATTGATGAAAAAGAGAATTTAACCTATGTATTCAAGTTCATGCTCATCTTATAATGAAAATAAGTAGCTAAGTGTTAAGGAATAATGGGTAAGAGTCCCATAGTTGGTAGTGTAGGTAGTAACATGGATATTACTTTGATCTGTAGTGGGTGCTATAAGATGTGTCTTACAAACCCTATTGGGATTAGTAAAATTCATCATGTTTTTTGATTCAATTATGTATTATCCTCAAATAATAAATTCATGATGAGGAGGGAAACTATAAGCTTGGTAAAAATGAGGATCAACTGGTATGATACTAGATCAAACTAGTCGACATTATCTTATAGGACAGTAGATAGGACTGACTATAAAAGACACAATCAAATTGGTTGACTATGTTTTATAGATGGTGAAACTGAGGGAGGCTAAAATACACATATTCAAATAGGATTAATGTGTGTTCAATAAAAATATAATAATAAGTATATAAGAGACTAGGTCAAATAGAAAAATTGCGTTCTATTAGAAAATAGAGATTTTAAGAGACATAGTCAAGTGGATTAACTATGTTATGAAGGTAAAGATGAGTTTTGATAGTTATAACACTAAAAAAATTTTAAAATAAAACATATAATTATCAGAGATCAAATAGTAAAAATATAAATTATAATATATATGGGCTTTCATAAATGTTTTTAATTATAAATTTTTAGAAATAAATGTGATAGAGAGATGGCTATAAAAAGGAACTAAAAAGGCAATCTAAAGATGGTTTTAGTTAGTTAAGGCTGAAAGGGATCTATATTCATGATGGTACTAGCTTGGTATTGGGTCCTAACCCATCACATCATAATCCCACAATGATAATGGTGTGAGGTTCTTTACAGATATATACCATCAACCACATATTTATACTCATCTAGAAAACCTAGTCGGTCTGCCCCTTGGTGATGAAATCCAAGTAAGTAGACCTTGGGTAGATTTTTTTAATGTTTTTTGAATATTATGTGGTTTATAAGTTAGTGAATAAAATAAAAATAGTGTGACTAAACCTATAAATTAAACTTCCTATTTAGTCTATGTGTGATACTATTCAGAAAGAAACAAAATGAAAAGTTAATTAATTACTAACAAGATGAACTAATTCCTTTTCTTGAAGAGTACAAGGTTGGTTCAGATGACCAAGTATGCAAACAATATATAATATAATTTACTAGGTCAATTATATCTATTGAAGCAATATCCAAAAAACACAGTTGAACATGTTGATTGAGTCTCCTAGGTAATAAAACAAGCTACATAATTATGTCAATCTAGTTAACCTAGGTTGATGTAGGGTTATAGTTTTATAGATTAAAAACTATGAAAAATAGGACTATGATGAAGAAAATAAATGACTAAGATGGTGATAATGAACCTAATGATTTTTAAGGTGCTGAAATTGAAATTTTCATAATATGTCATCTAGATGAATATTTTTATCCTAGTAACAAATTTGACTAGGTTTACTAAGTTTAAAATCCTATATGTAAAGTAACAAACTGAGTTAAGATAATTTATCAAGTTACCTATGATTGAAGATTACCTACATAAATAAAAATAGATTCAATCAAATTAACTAAGTGTTAAACCTACACACATAAACTTAGACTAAGTCAATAGATTCAATCCAATGATGTAAAAATGAAATAAATAATAAATGAAGTTGTGAAATAAAACATGAAAGGGTTAGTTCACATCGGGTTCACCATAATGTATATAATTGAAATGGAAATTAATGTACAAATCAATCCTAAATTAGAGAAGATAAATCATATTAGCCTTTCCACTTGTTGATTAATTTAGAAAATTAGTGATATGACCAATATGGATCTACTAGACCTAATTGTTATCACTTGGATTTTCACCCTTTAAGGAGATGAATAAGGCTTTACTCATCCAAGTGGCACAATGGAATCATCTCTAGGCTTGTGGGAAGACTAAGGAATGAGGTGAGTCTCTAGATAGGGTTAACTCCCTTGATGTACCGCTTAGGATTGAATCTACTATTAAATTTGGGGGTGAAAATGGAGAGAGATGAATCAAATAAAATATAAAATAAGTATGTGATACACCAAATCAATTTTCCAACCAATTGCATTTTACACTTGAAATTAAATAACGAACTAAAACATACACTTCTCCAATCTTCCTCTTCTCACATCAATGTTATATTGTGAGGTTATGGATGAATGTGCAAATCTAGGAAGACTAGAAAAGAGGCCTTGAATGGCACTAATGAAAAGACTAACTCACTCAGCATCTCACATCTCCTAAAACACTTCACGTTCCCTACAAGAACAAGTTTTCCAACTACAAATAAGGTGAAAGAATGAGACCACATGCTAGGAATCCATAGTCTTAACTAAATAAGATTGATCATTCAAGTGGAAAAAACTTATGAAATTTTTTGAAGAGTTAACACTTAGTCATTTTATTAATAAAGAGGTATAAACTTGAGTAGGTCTTTGCCATACTTAGGTGGAGCTTCCCATACAATGCCAAAATGGCCAACTCTTATAAAGTTTGAGAGAGAGAGAAGAAGAAAAGTCCAAGGGTCATAAGGACACTTGTAAAATTGATAATATTAATTATTCATGCATGGGAATATTATATGGGTCAAAAAATTTAGTTTTAGGAGCAAAAAGTGTCAATCTAAGTCATCAAAGTTATGGAAAGTGGCCTAAAACTCCTTTTCTTGCACATAAAATTGCCTTCAAGATTAGGCCTATTTGAGTGACTTGTAACTGATAAAGGGTAGGTAAAATGATTGGAATGTAAATGGAGGATCAATACATTCCTCTACATATATTGGATTCATTCTTGATCATTTGGAATCACCTAGAAAAGAGCCATCGTCACCTGTACTCTAAGAAACCTCCTTCTTATGAACTTAGCACACCTTTCTTCAAATTTGGCATAATTTTACCATGAAAATACATGACATAGGTTTAATTATAAGTTTAAAGACCCTTTATGTCCTTAAAATCATTAGGGAAACCTTAAAATAACTTTAGTTAAAGATTTCCTCCCTTCTCTCTAGCTTTTCCAATATGTCAGATTTGATTGGCTGTTGAAACATGTATTTGGGGAAAATATAAGTTATTCCATAGCATTAAATGAATATTAGGAGTTATTACAAATGTCAATATTTATCCCAAACTTGGTTTCATCTCCTAACTCCTCTTGTATCCAGCCCAACACACAAAATAGTGATAAAAATCCTATTTCTTTCCCCATCCATACAAGTCCGTACAACTCATCATGGTGTGAAGTATCCTAGGGAGTCTTATCCAAGATCCAATAGTTATTCTGGTTAAAATAAGTCTTTATATGGCATCTCTAACTTCATTTCTCAAAATTGGTTCCTTCAAGGGTTTAGTAGGGTTTTAGGCTTGTTTTTGTTCTTAATGATTGTTCATAAAATTAGAACATCAAACTTAAGAAACTTTTTCACTAAAATGGCCTATAAGACCCCTAATAACATCCCCTAGCTCCTATGGCTCCCATTCATGTCTCCGTGAAAGATATGAGCATTGGAACTTAGCTTTTCATTCTTGTTTTCACCATTTTATACAAGTCTAAGTTGGTTTTAGACCAAAAATAGATCTATTTATGATTTAATTGACTCCTAAAAGCTTTAACACATATTAATTGACCCCAAAAACATGATCCAATGGATTGGAATGCTCATCTCATGATATAAGTGTGATGGACTCTCCACTTGGCCACTAAGTTTCACCATGCCTAATAGGCATGTTTTAATTTTGAATCTTAAGGTGAGTTTTATAGGTTCCATTTCATATCATTATCTCAAAAACTTATATAATTAAATTTTTAACATTATTCAATCCATTTATAACCTTTATTCATGTTATAAATTATGGATGATTTATTGCTTAGGCATTGGGCCTTAATCTTGCTTTTAGGTCTGACTGCTCCTCTGAGGGTTTAAGCTATTCTATTGTGTTTCATTAATATGTGGTTATTTTCCATGATTCTCATTATTTTCATATATCCTCTCAATCCTTCTTGAAATATATCCTTAACCTATGGTTCACTCTCTTTCCGTAATCTTCCAAAATGTTAGTCTCATGTACAAAGGAGTGCCTTTTGTCTAAGACAAAACAAAGGGAACTCCCACATCTTCCAAAAACAAAGTGGATATTTGATGATTTTATCCATGTCACAAGGTTAATATAAAAACAAATTTATCCCCTTAATCCAAGAATATTCCCCTTAATTGACCAAAACTTCTAAAATAGACTACTGAAGGCATTGTTTACATGGTTTATGCTTTGGATTGTGTTTAGTATTTGAAAGGTTCCTTTCTCTACTTTTTATCAATTATAAAATTTTCCAATAACACTCTTAATTTTACTCTATTCACTTTTGATCATTTAAACATTATTCCTCTTCTAACTTTGCATTGTCCATGCTTTTCATTGGCTAGCCTAGATGTAATTATTTGCTCCCTTTGACTATGATCTGCCGTATAAGTGATTTCCCTTTGCCTAATGGATCAATTTTAGGGAATATGGAGTTAATGATGATTAATATTAATTTGTTTCAATATATTCTACAAAATTTACTTTACACATATTCTCCATACTTCCCTTGAACCCTTGTATAACCCAAACTGAGCATGAGATGACCCTAACTATACCATGCCCTAGACTAAGCCTATAGGTATGCTTTGTAAAATATATCTTAAAAATAGGAATTAAAACCTCATATTATTCCATTAGGTTCACTTGAAATTTATAGGGTTCCTTTTGAGATCATGTTTAGACCACTCATACACTAAAACACTATTGTTTTGCTCATTGTCTATTCACTATCTCAGTCATAATCAATTGACTATAGGTTATTTAGCTCTTACTAGGCTTGTTAAAGGTGATTAGGTACCTTTGTTTTATCCTTTATGGAAAAAAATCACTTGTTTATGTTTATATTTATATCGAATACACTCAAAGATCATCAAAACATCATGATTAGGTTACTATTTGTTATACCCTACTGTAGGTATGAATTATCTATACAATGAGCACTTATAGATAGTCATAGATCACAAAGGGACAATTATATTCACCTTTATTAAATAATTTGTATTAATTTGATCTCATATCACTATTTTATGGCCCTTGGTCATAATCATATCTCAATGTTACTCCTTTGATGCTCAGGTCACTATTACCTATATTTATTTTTAAACTAGTTGTCAGTTGTATTAGAGCTCTATGAGGTCTTATTCTTAATTTTTAGAGTTTTATTTTAAATTCAAAAACTACTTAGTGTTTTATTTTGACTCCATTCACTTTTTAATGATTAAGACACACTTAAAACTCCATTTTGGGTCATATTTATTACTCCCAGCTACAGGTGTACCTTTCAAGCCTATGTATAGACTATAGTTGACCATTAAATACAAATAGTAATGGATCAACCTCTATTGATAGCCCCTTTGAATCTAAATTTAACCTTAATCATAAAAAAAATTTCAATCATTAAGGCCAGGTCTCAAACCATGATCTTGGGTAAGGATCACTTTGGAGTTTCAAACTTTTAGATTTCAATGCATGAAATCAAGGGTAAATGATGCAAGTTTGAATCCTCCTAATAAGAAAACAAATGATTAAGTCATCTTCATATTTTTTTCAATATCTTCACCCATGTATAATTTACAAGGCTTATCCATTTGGGTTCCTTAAATCCTCTTTAAACTCTATCATGAGATCTTAATAGAAAACTAGGATGCTCTATTATGTGTTTTTAGGGAAATGATCGCTAAAACCTATAGACCTTATCTTTGGAAGGTTTACCCATGGCTGCATACTATTCTCTCACCTTTTCTAGGTTATTTTTTATCTTTTCACTATTGAAAGTCTTAGATACTAGCTAAATCACTCATTTCAACACTTGGAAAGGGTGTCTAACTCTCTATCAAGCTATCTGAAGGTAAAGATTTTGTGCATATAAACAACAAGAGAGAAGAAATGAATAATTATGAATGTTTTAACAAAATTTTCATACATATACCTTATGAAAATTCTTAAAATAGGTGTATAAACTCATGAGGATCCTGAACCAACTTCAAACCATCTAATCATAGTGAAAAGCTTCTTACAAACACCTTATATAAATCAAATAGGGGTTATAAGTGACTATTGATGTGGCATGTGATCTTGAAATTAATTATAATTCATTGGAGTATGAAATTTAAAGGTAAATATGATATCAAGAGGACTCTAAAAACATTTTTAATACACTAACACAATTCCTTGAAGCCATTCGCAAAGCATGGAAACTCAGAAAACCATGGAAACCTGCTCATCAATATAGAATGCACTAGAATGAAAAATATGAGGGTATTAGATTTTCAAAACAAATTTAAAATTTAAAATAGATATATTAAATTTTAGATAAGGAGGCCAACATAATTTGGAATAAATCTCAGCATCTAACTTGTATGGAGTTGTTCAAACAAGACTAAAACATAAAGGGTGCACCAAACACAAATTTGCACATTCCACTTCAAATGTATGGTTTATGAAACACAATTAGACATTTCCCAAAATTATTATATGCATTTTAAGTTTTCTTAGTTCAAAATCATCTCCCAAAAGCATTTTTTCTGAAACCCTTTTTGCTGGCCATACCAAATGGAAACTTGCAAGTCACTTCTTTATGCCAAGAAGGATGAAAAAGATATATAATAGTTTTAGATTTAAATTAACATTTATAGATCAAACAAAGTATGAATATGAGATTTATGAATATGAATAGATGTTCCATGGAATCCTCACATGTGGCACACTTCCCAAGGATCCATACATGTGTCATTTTCTTCCTTTCCTTTAGGGAAATTGACTTTCTTCTAATTAACCTTCAAATTTTCAAATTTATTCATTATTTAAGACCTTTGTGGACATATTGGGCATGAAATAACCCTTTTAATCTTACACATTTCCCAATAAACATTTACAAAGCATTAAATACACCATTTTTGACCTTTAAAATGGCTTATAATGATAAATGTACCTATAAAACAAATGACCAAGGCTATTACAACATTAATTGACATCTCATGACCTATAAAACACCTCATGTCAATACATTATACCCCCTTATAGGTCTAAAAATATATTTTTTTTAATATGGGTGCCCTAATTTGACCTAAAATTCAAATTTGCTCAATAAATTGGTGACTCATAAGGGTAGTATGTATGCTATACTAACTAGACCAGTAGCTTTATCAGTCCAACATGCTTATGTAGTCATCTAATAACTGATATAAATAAGAAAAACTTTAACCATTGACTCAACTTTGATCAAAATAAGACAGCTAAGACTACCTTAACCACACAATGGAAAATGATAGACACACAACAAAGAAAGAAAACACACAAGACACACACATATGCATAAGCACTTAGGAGAATTAAGAAAAAACCTATTATGCACAAATAGAAAATAAACATACCTCCTTTCCTAGATCAAAAGTAGAACTTATTTAATCATTCCCTTGGTGGGATGAAACATAGTGTCAAGCATACTTCTGTTTTGATTGAGTGCTTTGTTGATCGGACCTCTTTCTTGGCACTTCAATTGATTTGATCTCAAGTAAATCATCCTCAAATAGGTCTCCAATGTGTGTGTGTGTGTGTGTGTGTGTGTGTGTGTGTCTATATATATATATATATATATATATATACCTATTGAACATGTTTGCACACTTCATGTTGCTACCCATTATTCATTTGATAGTCAACTTGTATTCCCTTAGTAGGCATGGATTCAAGAGGATTAGTTTCATTTTATTTGAAAGACTAAGGCCAATAAGATATTTCCCCATCTTTCAAGATCTAATGTGTTTCTCCCAAATGATTGATAAGATAATATCCCATCTTGATGACTTCAAACATGTCATCATCAAATACATATACTTCTTGAAAGGAAATATTTGATATAATGCTTTTCCTTTACATACTTACTTGTGTACCAATGTTTCCTTATCCATATTTGACCAACTCATAGACTCCTTGAAAAGGGGTATAACCTACTCTCATTACTTCAAACAATTTATCCAAAGGATTATTAAGAACCTCTTTTAGTCTATCCATGGTATCTTTCAAAGTGAGAAAAGAATCAATTATCATTTATTCATCATCAAATATGGAGGAAAAAGCATGTGAATTATCCTTTTTATCACCAAAGGGAGTCCCTATGGTGATTTATTCCTCATAAACACTCATGAGGTTTTCTTTATCAATGATGAATTAAGCATGTTCCTCTTCATTTGCCTTTCTTAAGATAGGTTATTCAACACAAAAAAAAACACTCTTCATAATCAACCAAGAAAAGAGATTCAACACAAGGACTTAACTTATATTAATCACTTAAGACCTCTTGAGGGATTTAAAAATGAAATTAAGCTGTCATAATATGATATATTTGGTTAAGGGCTATAAGATATTCAACCTCCTTCATGGTGATACCAAGACTAGGCATCTTGAAATCATGTGATCTAGCCCAATGAGGCTATCAAGGAGGTATGTTTTCTTTAAGCAAGAGTTCTCTTTCTTTATCAACCAGTTGATCCTCCTTTAGTTCCCACACCATAGGTCCATCAAGGTAGAGGGTAATGGGGTAAATACAAAAGGAAGTAGTTGGTGGAGGTGGCACATAGAACTCAAAATCAGATTGAGAATGGAATGTAAGAGACTCTTTGGGAAGCTCTTAAGGGAGGGGAGATGGGGTGTGTTTAGGAATAATATATTCTCTTGGGATTAAACCTTACATCTCACCTTGACTTAGTACTCTCATATTTACTTCTAATTCCTCTATTTACTTGTCTAGGTTATCTTTGAAAAGCTTCTCTTGAGGTTGATATGACTCATCATGGGAATAAGGATTGTATGAAGGCTGCCATAGAATATAAGAGGATTCTTGAGGAAGGGTGGAAGGGACTTTCAAAATATTAACTCCATTCTCCACTTCACACCATTGGACAATGCTTCTATCTTATGTGTTACCCCATGAATCTCCTATCTTGACCCAACTTGGGATGTTAGTATTAAATGTTTCCTCAATTTTACACTCTTGGTTAAGACTTTTCTCCTCATTTCCCCATGATTACACTATTTTTATCCAACTTATGACATTAGGATTATGAGTCTCTTTTTTAGGTGGTGGAGATGCAATATGAGAAGGAAAATTAGGCTTCAACTCCACTTCCTTTGCTTCTAACATAGACTACTACATATGCATGTTATTTAACTCAATCTACCTATCAATATTGGCCTAAAACATAGGAACTTTTGTTTCAATATTCTCCTCCAACTAATTAGAAATAAGATGACCTTACTAGGCTTGGTTTATCTCATGATTAGGGCTCATATATTGTTGATATGGAACTTAGGGAAGTGGGTACAAAGGATGATAGGTTTGGTAAGATTGCCTTTCATGATCTTCTAGCCTATCCTCTAAGGAAGAGGCTAAACCACTCACATCAAGCATCTCACTTGTGAAACTTTATCAATTGGCTCTCTCAATAGGTTACCACTCTTTCTTGAATAACTCTAATACATTTCTCACTTGATGGATTCAATGATTAGGAATCCTTTGACCACATCCCCTTTGAGTATCAACTTCCAACATATACCTTTCATAACCCAAAAGTACTTATTTAAAGGTGGAAATAGGATGATTAAAGAAAGGACTAAGTTGATTAAGAGAGGTAAAACATTGAGAAGGCTGGTTATAAGACTGATACAACTCATCACTAGGTTAAATATCATCATATTAGGATTGATAATGATCATAAAAATATTGAAAAATAAATTTTTCATATCTATAGTTAATAAGACATGATGGACATGTCTCACCAACATGTAGAGAACAAAACTCGAATTCGAGGTCAGACATGAATCTTAATTGAAAGCAAGGACACAAAAAAATATGTTACCATCAATATTCAAAGGACAACTTGGGTTGCTTGACCAGTTGATATGTCTTTAGAGTCACCATTGATGCTTGAAGAGATGCCTCCAAAGGCTGATATGTTGAAGGACAACACCAAAAATCCTCTAACCCTTAGAATAAGAGTCCCACTGGGCATGCCAAAAATTATTGTCACTTAGATTTACACCCTTTAATCAGATGCACAAGGCTCTCCTCATCCAAGTGGAATAATGGAATCACCTCACTCCTTAGGCTACCCACAAGCCTAGAGGTGATTCCATTGTGACACTTGGATGAGGAGAGCCTTGTGCATCTCCTCAAAGGGTGAAAATCTAAGTGATAACACTCACTAAGGGGTATCTTACCACACAATATCACTAGAGAGATTTCAAAAGCTTATAGTCAAGAAATTCCACTCAATAACCCTAGATAGGTTCTATGTTTTCTTATCAAAGTAAATGACAAAGTAAATTAAATCTAATCTAGTGTTCACCAAATCATGTGGCACAAAATGGGGATAATAAACATAAAAAGTAAACATGCAAATAAGAATTATAATTAATTAAATGTAGAGTTCATCCTAATTCATGGAGACATAAACATATTTGTAAAATTACACATGTAAATATATCTACTTAATAAATAGGATAAAAAATTAGGAATACTTACCTTGAAGATGAACTCATCGAGCTTCAATCTCTCCCTTGGCCAATGGTTCTTTGTAATAGGTTGTTTTGGTTTTTAAGGATAAAAAAGATATGTCATATATAGGATACATAACTTCTCTTATTCATCCAAAATACTTCTACCATAAGGCAAGATTTTTTTATCCAAAGAAAGTATGAAATCCTAAGTAATGGATCCTCAAATAGAATGGTGGATAAACATATGCACAAATAAATTATTATATCTATCTCTCCATAGAAAAATGGCAAAAATGATGTGTTTATATATCCAGATCTAACCCTAAACCCTTTTTAAGGTTTATTTGAAAAAATGAGCCTAGTCAAGCTTATTCTTTAATAAATAAAGAAGTTAGGTCCTAGACTAGGTTGATAGGGGCTGACCTAGTTCTGTAATGTGCTTATTTTTAAGAATAAGGTTAGACCATGTGACTTTGTTTGGTAAATGATAAATAAAAGGTTTTATCTTAGATAGGGATTTTTTGAGGTGGTGAATTGACTTGAGGAGTGTGTAAGGGACATTTTAAAGCTTATGAAAATCTACAAAAGAGGTTTGTGTTAGTTTCAAGTGGTGATATAGGGAACAAACATCTTGAGAATCACCAATAGTATTCCCACCCCCTTTTTGGTACACCCTTTAAGGCATGCACTTAGAGAGATTAAGACTCGATGGGTTCCTACAAGAGAGAAAACATCAGTAATTGATAAAATTTAAAAATATTGTGTATTTATCTAGTACTTGGCAAACCATTATATCAGACACTTATAGTGGATTCCATGGATTCCTCATCTTTTATTATGCACGATGCTTAGACATACATAACAATTAAACATGTTTATACTATAGTTATTATAAGGAAACCATAGAGAACATATATATAGGTTATATGAACCCCTATTCCTTCTATTTCTACTTCATGACCTCAAAGTCCTATTATACATACATAAAGTATCACAAACACTACAATGATAGATATTTCACCTATACGTACTCCTTAGAATTACCAAAAAATTATTGCACTAGGTTCTAAGTGGGTGTATACATATTACCACTATCTGGATGGGATCATATGATGATATTTCCTCTTAAAACATTCTAAAATACCAAGAAAATCCAAAAATCCAAAAATCCAAAAACATTTATGGCACCAGCATAATCATTTTCTCTTTGGTATCTATGTGTTAGATCCATGTTGATGGATGACATATCAGTTAATTATACATACACATGTGTCACACTTCTATTTGATTATGATATAAGCATACATAGATACATGATATATTCCTATTTTAGATGTTGGACCTTCCCTCTACTCATGTCATGTGCACATTGGGGTTATCTAATTCTTTGATCTTAATACACAAATTTTATATCATTCTATGGTCTCTTCATTATCATGTTTGAGCTTATATGTACTTACATATGCCTTTATATATGATTATATATTTCATAAGGTACTTGGTATGTTATGCATTCTACATTTTTTGATAACATATTTTATCCATGGGCTACTATGATATGTTTATGTGGGTTGATTATGTTTTCCTTTATGCACTTATTCGAGTGCCTTAGCTTGTTATTATCTTTCTTTTTTGAGCATTTTAATATGATCATTTATTTATGGCATCCATGCCTATGTGTTCTTTCTTTGACATTTGAATATGTAAATTTTTATTTTATGGAAATTTGAATATGCCATTCTTTCTTTTGTAGGCATTTGACTAAGTCATGGCATTTAAACATGCCCATTTTTTGAAATCTCCTAGGACCATTATATGTTGAATTTATTTTGAGTGCTCTTGTATGTGTTCTTGTTTTCTTGTTAATCTTGTGCTATTACTATCTATAAATTTACATGATATTTATCATGTATATTAGGATTCCATATGATCACATTGTTATATGTGCTTCAATGATACATTTATCTAGACATATCCTTATATATGTTACATGGTTTCAATAATATATTATTTAGTTGTCTTATCCTTTTAAGGTGATGTAACTTCCAGTTTCTATTCTTATCTCACCTCAAACGGGGTCATATCAATGGGGGCATGTCATAAAGGCATGTTCTTCACATTTGGCATTATATTTTTCAAATTTAGTGGGGTTATGCTTTGTAAGAATTTTTTCCACACTTATTCAGTATTAAAAACACCTAGATTCAGTGGGGGCATACTTTAGAAGCATGTTATCCATAGTTATTCACTCTTGACATAGTTTTTAGATTTAGTGGGGGCCTACTTTAGAAGTTTGTTCTCCACATTTATTTAGTATTTGACACAACCAAATTCAATGGGGGCATGTTTTGGAAACATATCCTCCATATTGGTATTTATTTCAGTTTTTAAATTTTTCCATATATAGTGGAGGCATGCTTTGGAAGCATGTTCTCCATAGTTACATAATTTATGAATTGGCCAAAACACATAATTATATAATTTAGATTCATAGATGTGGCATAATTCTATAAATTTGTATACACATTTTTATCATGATACATATCTAAGGTGCATATGATATGACATGTGCACTTAATATTGTAAAATGCAGATCAATTTCAAATCTTAAAACATTCTTATGGACTGTCACCACTCACTATGTTAGAATTTAATGGATTGTATTGAGATAATATTATGTAGTATTTGGTTTCCTTTTGGTATGTTTGAGGTGATTAAATCACTCAATATTTCCAATTTTTCATGTTAGTCTTGATTATATCATCCAAACTCACTAGTTTGATAGTATGGGTTGACTTTTTCACTCATTCTCACTAGGTTATAAGTATGATTAGGTTATATGGTTGAGCTAATCTCAAATGTTGAGTGAAAACTCATATTTTATCCAAGGTTAGGGGTATTTGGCTTATATTATCTATATTATCCTTAGAGATATGCACTTTCCAAATTTATATATTTGTCCTACTCTCAGTTTTAGTGATTCATAATGATACATCTCTCAAATCAAGTTTCCAATAGGAAAGATATTTACATTGACATGGGTGTATGCCTAAATCTTGTTCTTTCAATTTCATTCCTTTTAATGATTTTAATTTTAGATTATATGCATTTATTATTTATTTTAACATGATCTTGGTTAAATTTGAGTCACCATCAAATCAGTCAAGATGCACTCAAGAAAAGACATGTGTTATACACACCCAAGTATGCATTTCTTCTCCTTTAAACCAACAATTTCATTACTAGATTTAATGGGAAGAGATTGTAGATGATATTTATGGATTATATAAAACATTAGTCTTGTACACTTGGAAAACTCAAACCTTGTCTATTCCTATCAGTTATAAACATTTCCTACTTTCAAAAGTCTTACATCCACTATATCTTAAGCCCCTTATCCTATCTCTTAATCTGACTAGTCTTATGTTAATGACCTAGACCTTATATCTTACCCAAAATACTTAAAATATGTTTATCTTATACTCCTATAAATTTTGAGTCTATATCCATTTTCTAATTGCCAAGACACAAGTGTCATCCCTAGATCCCTACATCGACACTAGTGTTTTATCCTGACATAAGTGTCTAGTGCCCTAAAGTCATCTAATTTTCAAATGAAAAGTATCTTAATGGTTGGTATAAATAATTTAATGTGAGTTATTTCTCCAAAGGGATTCATATAAATACAATATCAATCCTCATTCATTCCTCACCTATAAAATACCTAAATAAATTTATCAAAGCATTTAATCAAGCACTCAGTAAAGCAAATATTCTTTATTTTCTCCTATTTTCACATCAATCATAGGATAACACATAGATGGGTCTAAATAATTGAAGGAGGATCCTAAGATATTTATTTTCCAAGTTACAAGTCAGGTTACTATTGTAGTTGCTTTCCACATATTGCATGATTCACACAAAATCCAACACATAGGAGATAACTACATTATTTTGAGGCCATATTCATAATATTGGATATGTAAGAAACACTATTGACATAAGAATATTTGGGGTTAGATCAAAATCATGTTCCCACTATCCCATTTTTCTCAAGCTCACTATGAAGATGAAAAACTAGGGTTTTAAAATTTCATCAGGAGTGACAATCCATGACCCAAATCTGAATGCACCAGAGAGAAGGCAACAACAAACATAGAAGCATCTAGGTGTCCACATCCTTTTCTAATATATATTCCATACAAGATACTTACATCTAGTTTAGATAATATCATTGATGTACCATCCCAAGATGATGATAGTGTTTGTATTTCCATAGGTAGTTAATCTAGAATTTGGTGATTGTTATAGAATACTCTTCTAGTTTACTTCTTATCTATTCTAGATACAAAACTATGTCAACATCAGATCAAAATAAGTACATTATTTCTTTGTCATTTCCATATCTAGCATAGATATACCTATTATTTTAATCGTATCTTAGTTTAATGAACTCAACATATGCTATATATGAGTTTAGAATTTAATTAGTCTATTGTAGATATGATTATTACCTTTGTGATTCGTCATTTATATATTCTTAATCCTATCTAATCAAGTAGGATCTTTATCCAATTTTGGGTTAAGCAACCCCCAACATTATCATGGATCCTAGGTATAGGAAAGGTTTAACATCTATGTCTCCATGTATTATCTATATGTCTTTCATCACACTCATATACCTTTTGAAATGTATGTGTTATAAAATAGATATTCCATCTACAAAAAATGTGATAAATAATATATATAAATAATGTAATCTAGCAACTCTCTTAGTTCCTAATTTTTGGTTTTTTTGAATATTGTTTTTTGGTATTTTATTTATTTTTTAATTTATCTATAATTTTGACATACGTTATTATACTCAAAGAAGGAAATTTACAAGGATTCAAAATTATAATAATGGGAAGGAGCTGAAAAAACCACAAAATATGTCAAGGGATAGTTTTAACTAGATGTGATAATATGGCAATGTGGAGAAAGCGAAAGAAAAAAATATTCCCTCACTATATGTAATGTGTATGTGATCATGTAAGATAAAATGGAATCCATGTTGTGTATTAATATTAAATATGCAAGAGTGATAAATTAAGATACCACAAAGGGTGTCCACTATAACTATTTTGGATGAATATTATGGATGACCAAATAGGGATTAAAAACAAAAAGTAAAGGGTGGAATTAAAAACAAAGACAAGGGATAAAATAATTGTTTATGAAAGGGCATATGTACATATGTGTCAATATAAAATAATAAATATAATAAGTAAGATAAAAAGAATTAATAATTTATATACAATAGGTTATACTTACACTAATTAGGATATATACATATGGGTATTGGGTCAATTACTAAAAACTTCTTCTTTTGGGAAGATGGGTCAATCATATATGTATCATGGTTAGTTGGTTATTTTATTACTAAAATCATGCCTTGATTTTGAATCCATCATTATAATTCCCAAAAATTTCCAATATGATGTCGATGAATTCTATGATAATAGAATAGTACCTACATTAATTCATTTGATGCATTGGAGACAAAGTGATTTAATTATATTATTATTAACATTGTGAAAAATAATTGAACCATTATCTATCAATTTATTTTGTTTTAGAACTTGTGCTAAGGAAGAAAGTTTTTGAATCCCATAATTATGTAATAGAGAATCAAAGGTGAAATTAACAGTATCATGGTTACAGTTGTGAACACATGTAGTATTTTCCTCAATTGATTTAATAATTCAAAATAAATCTTGAATTTGATTTTATTGTTTCTATGAAATAATACTTCCAAATGTGTTTATACTCTAATTATGTTGGCTATCTTGAATGATGGCATTTCATTTGTCCTTTGTAATTTGTTCTTAAGTATAAACCTTTTCATTATTTTTATTTTTTATATATGAATTATCCTAATACTCTTATGCTTGATTAGGTTTCAAAATGTTATGAGAAATTACTCATTTGGATCAAAAGGATTTAAATTCAGCTTACACAATTTTTTCATTTGTAACTATGCAATTAGGATCTTTATAATTGTCCAAAATAGGGAGGTCATGTATTTTATATTTTTTTTCTATAGTAACTTACAGTTTTGTAATTTTATCTTTATTGATATGTATAATTGGTTCTTTTTCATTTAGTTTAATTGATTCACCCACCTAATATGTATACCTATGATCCCATGGGATGGGTTTAATAGGACATATTATGGAATAATCCAAAAATATACTTGATTTTGATGTATAGCTTATGTCATTTTGTAATATAGAAAGGGATTTTCATCTACATGATATGAATATGAATATCCGTCATTTATGAAATTAATGCATCTATGAAATGTGTATGTTATTAATTCTATGGCATGTGTCCAAGATCACCCCAAAATTATAATATAATGTTAAGGAATAAAAATGACTTGAAATAATGTGGGAATAGTCTTGAGTCCTAATCTTATTATATCCAATAATATTGTCTAGAGTATTTGGCATGATGTACTATAAAATCCTATTATGGTTTTATCTAATTTATTAAATGGCATTCATGCTTATACCTAGTATTTTATAAGAAATTAGTACTACAAATATTCAATCTCAATCCATTTTATATCAATACATGTTTTAATAATTTGGGTTAAACTTCAACTTGGATGAATAATTGGATATTTTGATTTGTAATGTCCTTATGAGGCAAGTCTTTCTTTTCAAAGTTAATAATTTTGTTTACACCTTTTACTATATTTATGATACAATCAAAATATGTTAGTTCTATAGTATGAGGAAGAGTTGTATCATAAAATAACTTATATAGGATTTCCTTGAAAATAGTATATTTTTTAGTAACCCAAGGATAGAAATTATCATGCCCAAAAACTTACATGGTTGAAAACACACAAAATAGGCCATTTTTTTAGAATGGGCAACACTCATTCTGAATGATTGCATTGACCTTTGGATATTCATATTTGTGTCATGAGACACATAAGGAATATAAAAAACTCCCATGATAAATGACATGGAGGCAATGCTCAAGTGGATGCATAATAACTATGTAACCATGTAGGTCCCACTTGCTCTAATCAATATACAAGCTCTCACATAATGCTATATCTCTATAAGTGATCATAGTGTCCCCATGGACCCAAGGTCTATAATTTATTCTCAAATAAAACAAGTTGGGTTTGAGCAATCAATGACATGAACACGATTCTTGAACTCCTAATGAGGTCAAAAATTACTCCAAGTGATTATGGCTAATCACAGGGTTTAGTTTGCTGCTAAAATCATAACTTTAATCTAATTTCAATTTGACTTAAATTTAGAGTAAAATTATTTTAGAAAGATCATATAGTCCCCTTAAAAATTCAAAATGGATCTAAAATATCTCAAATAATCCCCTTGAGGATGGAACACTCCATTTTAGTCATCAAATTGATTTATCCTCAATTGTTGGATTTGGTCAAAGGTAAAGAAGCCCTAAAATTCATAATGTAATTTGATAAAGGAATCAAAACAACCATTATTTCATAAACTCATATTTTAGAAAAGGAGGGAGGATGTGTTGGATGACTACCAATAATGGAGTCCCCTTGATTTTGATCCTTTTTAATTTAATTGTTTCTTTTTTCAAAAAAAATTGAGACATGCATACTTGAATTTTTTAAAAGTACCCATATTCTAAAAAATATTTTATGATGTCTCAGTCTCTCATAGTTTCCTTTAAAGTCTCAAGGAGCTTCAAGCTCCATGAGAACCATTAATGACCATTAAGACACATTTAAGGTAAATTTATTTCTAAAACATAGTTTTAGGTTTTAACAAGTATCTTATATGATATAATGAAAAAATAATGAGGGTCCCATTTTGGGTCATATTATTTTTTGATTCTAGGATCCCAAAATTGCTAAACTAGTCTAAAAATACCCCCAATGACAAAATCATCATAACTAAAAAAATTCATACAAACAGAGATGAAATTTTTAAGAGGGTCCCTTTTGGGTTTCCTACCTCCAATTCTCTATGTGGTTACAAACATTTGAACAAAATAGGTCAAATTAGTTTGTCAAGGTTCTAGTTTTAATAAAATATAGTTACATGTTTACACTCTAGGAATGTATAGTTTTAAATTTAAATAGTATTAAATGATTAATAAAATAACTTTATTAAAATAACACCATGGTTTTAATGAAATAACATCAAATTGAATAATAAAATAAAACTAATAAATAACTAAATTTTATTGGTTAACCACTTAGAATAAAAAGAGTGGAATTCAACATTGGTTGACTACCCCCTCTACTAAAAAACATGTTCCATATGAATTATTTTATCCCTTTTACTCAACAATCAACCAGCATGTCAATTAAAACCATGGTTTCACCTCTTTAAAAAAAATCTATCCCTTTAGGGGTTTCCACCAATGTCACATGGTCACATGGGTGAATGCCAGCCTAAAAGGTTAGCTACCCTACAAAAAAGGGTACAATGCCCTTCTAAAGGCCCTATGTTTTTCAAAAATTTACCTATAGAATGAAATATTTCAAAAATTCATAATGACATAACCATAAATATAAAAATAGTGAAAGGAGCAGCTATAAACTGAGAAAATCTAAAAAAATACAAAAACCATTTTGAGATACCTCAAAAATCATTAAAATTAATTAAGCAAAGTTTAGTCTTTTTATAAAGGAAAGTTAACCCTTTTTAGTGGCTTTGGATTTAAAATATATACCTTTCAAATTGTGGAACATAAAAAAAATTCCATAAGTTATTACAAAATCCTGAGGAATCCTACTACCTAATAAAGTTGGTTTAGGGAATTTTTTGATAATTTTAAAATTATATAAAAGTTATTTACACATAGTGGTCCTTCAATAGACTAAACAATATAACTAAAAATGAAGCATAAATTTTTTTTTTCAATTTTATTTTGTGACAGAGTAAAATACAATAACATTTTTTAACATGATTTTCCAAATTCAATTTATATTTTAATATAATTTCCATTTAATACATCCATTCTCTCTCCTCTTTAATTAGGGTTAAAAATACAAATCAAGAAAATAAATCACACTATATATACATCATAATTGTATCTTATCTTTATTTATCGAGTTAAAAATAGATATTACATTTTCAAGGCTTTCAATAAATACAACAAAATCTAACAAATGCCTATAAAAGCTAAACAATAATCAATCTTTAAGTGAAATCTGCTAGTCACCCACAAGGCCAACCAAAGAATGAGATAACCTCCCATCCTCTTTACATAATTAGGTGACTTCCCTAGGTACTACCAATCATAAGAATCCAAAATCATAGAATTTTCACATCATTGGTGTAAGGTGGAATACTTTTATAATATGAGGTTTGGATGTAGCTTTAAAATTACAAGGATATATCACTATACAACACATCTAAGAGACCTACAAGTTAGTTTACATATAAGAGGATTCCATACCTAACATAATCATACAAGGGAAAAAAAAACCATTTAAAATATCATAATGATAATAAGCCAACCAAAAAAACATTTCCAACATAGAAGGCATGTTGAAGGAGAAGAAAAATGTGAGGATGTCGCCCTCTTTTTCTACCATATCTTAGTAATGGGAGAGATTTAAAGCAATCAACCATGACAAATTAACATTTATAAGTGCATATGAATTATTGTTCCACCACCCACTACCAATATTCAAATAAAAACCATGTATAAGGGCATAGGAACCTAGTTTCACTAGCCACTATGACTACATAAAAGAGAATAATATATTAACTAAATTTAAGCCAAATCAGATAGCCTAGTGGTGTCAAAATAGAAAAAGAAATGAATTTTTAAAATATGCAATTAAAATATAATATATTTTTAATATTCAAATATCAAGTGAGTAATAAAACCAACATAGTGGATATAGGCACAACTATGGCAAGCAATGTAAAAAATAGGGTAGGCCAATTGACCCTACACCTCTTGAAAACAAACAAAACCATAAGGGAGGATATTATAATTTCAAATTAAATAAAATAAAATTAAAAAAAAATGGTACATGGAATAATTCCTCAACTATCCTTTGGGATATACACAAAGATTTTTCCATAAAGGAAAGGTAAAGGTATCCTTCTCACAAATGCTCCTTCCTTCTCTACTTGGATTTGTCTTTATTCTCTATCTCTTCTCCAAATTCCAATTTTCAAAATGGCCCAAATTTTACTCAATAAAATCTTCCATTCCTCAAATAGGATAATAAATATCCTCTAAATTTAAATGGGATGATGGCATGTGTCCTTTCCCATCCCTTAGACCAAGGTTAACAAGTTGCCCCTAATAATAACTTTATTTACAAGCCCATGTAGGAAAGAAAGTAAGTACATCCATAATTATTGATTCATCCATCCACTAAAATAAATGGCACATATATTTCTCCTTTGGATTCATCTACATTTCAAATAAGGCATCAATTTATTGTATAGTCAACAAGGACATTAAACGTACCACTAATAACTGTTAGAACACTTAAAATCCACTTTAAAATATGTTTGAATGTGCCCATCCGAGTTTTGGATCAATAGGGCCCCTTATTTGGATTAAAATAAAAAAATATGAATGAAATATAATGTAAAGGATAGTTATAAGGTTTATAATAAGATATATGAATAGTATCCATAGGGTTGATTAGTCTTAGGAGGGTTAAAGAAATCCACAACTTCTAACTAGGTCCACATATGCCATAGGGAATGGTTTAAATCATAAAAAGGTCACATATGCATGCCATGAATTTAAAAATGATGTACTCATGTCTGATGTAGTCATAGTTACCTATTAATCCTTCCTTGTCATTTTTAAAATAATGCACACATATAATTCCCTAGCCTAGATAGCCAAAGTAGTTAAATGAATTAAATAATACAAGTAATTACAATCATACAAAGTGCATACAATCATATAAAAGTTATAACATATCTAAAATTGAATTCAATAAATGCATACACATGTAATTAAAATGATAATAATTATGTAATGACCTAAAAGTGGTAATCAGATGTTAAGAATGTCTCTTGAGTTAGCCTATCCATATACCAATCTTAGAGAATTGGACATAATTTTCTAGTCATTGAGCAGACCATAATCACCTATAGTCAGCCAAAACATAGTCCTAGGACTATTTTATAAGATCCCAACCAAACTTACTTATTAGTCTACCAATAGGATATTAGTGCCACATTTGGAATCATACAATCACATGGTCTTAGTGTCCCCAACTGGGTGCTATTGTCTTTATCCCTAATTCTTCTCAAAAAATAATTTTTAAAATGTGATCTCCACCTAAGGTTTTCTTAATCATATTTTTTCATCCACACAAGCCATATATCCCTATAAATGCAAGTGTAATTAACCTCTATTCACTAGATGGAAAATAGATGAAAAATTACACACAAACCAAAGACAAGTTGAGAAAAATTAAGGTATTGTATCCCTATTATACCCTAATTTTTAACACTACCATATATATTAGCCCTAAAACTATATGAAAAATATTTAAAATCTCAAGAATATCCAAGGCATCTAAGTTCACTGTCATTCTACCATTCACTCACACTTGTATCAAATACTAGGTGGCAGAACTACATCAAGATTGATCCTTATTTGGAGAATTGGTATATAGGCAACTCTCTTCATAGTGGGGTTTTGAGGATGTCCAACCTATCCAAATAATGAACACACACTTATTACCCATATCATACTTGTAAGGAGGATTAGGGTTTTCACATTAAATCAAAATTTCTAGGCATAACATTGGGCTCTAGGTTTCATGTGTGAAAGAATAGGACCTAAAAACATAGGCATAAGTGCTTCCAAAAAATAGGAATAATCCCATAAATGGTACATTATTGACACATTGAGGAAACTACATAAGCATGGCATTACTATCCATATGTGGTGCTACTATCTAGTGAACATAAAAATACTAGAATCCTATTAATGACTCTTAGAACTATCTAAAACCTAGTTTTTAGAAATTAGATCATCTATGATAGTCACTTTTCAAATAAGTCTATATTTATTCATATTTTTAAAAATTAAAATAATTTCATATTAAATAACAAATTGGTGATTAATTATTGTAATTTATTTAACTTATTTAGACATCTCATCCCTTTAACCAAACATAGCAATTACTTATGTAAAACCCTAAAAGGTTAAATCATTTGGTGAACCCATCTTACTTTAAATATTGCTTCAAGCCCTATCTTGCAAAAATCCAAATTTTTGTGAAATAATTTATGGATACATAGATCTAATTTTTTTGATTTTTTGAGACAACCTAGCTAAATTAAATCAGTTTCATATTAGGGTGTAAATTTATTTTACATATAATTTAAATTGATGCAAATAAAACCATAGATTTAAAAATACTAACCTTATACAAACTTAGGGTTTGTATTATTTTTATATATAATTAAATTTTAATTATAAAAATATTATATTTGTTTCAATATTTCATTTTTTCAATCTTCCATAGATTACCATTCTTATAAGGTTCAAAATATACAAAACTTGTTTTCCTACCTTTCAACCTATAATCGAAAAATTTAACAATATATTTGATGAAACCAATAAGCAATAGTTACAAGAATTTGTGTCCAAAAATAAGGATATACAATATGAATTCATAAACATTCTTCAAGAGGAACTCTAAAAGAAAAACAATGATCAATTTTAACCCCTCTAGTTAATAATGTTGTTACACCTCCAGTGGGGCCAACTCAACCAACTCTGATAACACAACCCATGATTGTTATTCAACCATCAATTATAGTTACACCACTTTTGGCTAGTTTCTCTAATCTATATTTACAATCCATTATGTATGAGGTTATTACTCTATAGTCTATGGTGTTACATCTTGAGAAGGGATTAACTAGGCCATCACATGTCTTAGATTCAAACATTTTATTACTCACACCTTTGGCACATCATATAATAGGAACTCCTTTTCCATCTAGTTTCGTGTCACCCAAGATCACATTATATGATGTAAAAGGTGACCCAAAGCATCACCTTAGAGAATTTCATGTAGCATGCTTGGAATATGTGTCCAATTACTAGCTTCTTATGAAGCTATTTTAATGTAGTCTCAAGGATTATGGCCTACATTGATTCTATGATTTTACAAATCAATCTATCATGGCATTTAATCATTTATTTGGCATGTTCTTAGCTCACTTATCTATCAACATTAGTGATAAGATATAATATGAAAAAGTGGCATAGTTAAAATAGAATTGAAATGAGCCTATAATAAATTGTCTTATTATAAAAGACAATATTATCCAAATTGACTAGACCCATAGTAGACAAAGATCTTCGAGATATATTTAAATATATTATATTTCCAACACTAAATGAATTTATCTTATTCAAGAAGTTTCCCAC
Source organism: Torreya grandis (assembly GCA_037957365.1). Taxonomy (NCBI): domain Eukaryota; kingdom Viridiplantae; phylum Streptophyta; class Pinopsida; order Cupressales; family Taxaceae; genus Torreya; species Torreya grandis. The sequence continues at coordinate 171,741 of JARHVA010004079.1, read as the reverse complement.
ATTTACTAATATTTTCCATAGAATCAAGGAAAGAGATGTTAAGCTCTTAGCAATGGGCAAACTCAAGCACAAAAATGGATTAGAATGAACTCTTAAGAGTAAAAAAATCATACATACAAGGTAAAGTCCACAAAAAACAAAAGTGATCAAAAGGACATAGTCAACATAGCTTCTAAGCCTTCTCTTAGATTGGTTTTATTTTCTCCTCAACGTTGAGTCTTTACTAATCTTCTAGAGTCACCATAATGAGCTCTATAACAACTATTGGAATGCAATGTTATATCTCTCCCTCCCATTAAATGTGTTGATATGGCATGGCCTCTTCTAGAGAGTTATGATTCAAATTCATTTTGTATCATAGGGAACGAATTAGGGGAATATTAGGTATTCATTATACATATTAGGTGCATCCACCACTAGATTTCTAGCACACAATTATAGAGGAGACAAATCCATTGCATAACATTACCAACATGTATCACACTACAATGCCACCTTGACCACTTATCAAATTTTTATAGTAGGATATTATGGATGATGATGACATATATTTGCATGTACTCTTCATATAAGCATACACATACCACCATCATATTTATAGTGTTATGGTTGACAATAAGTAAAGCATAAACATGTGCACCATGACACTCTTATAACACTTGGGATGCACAAAGAGGGATATATTCCCCATAGATAAAATTAGTAGGGTTTTTTATGGCCATGTTTGGATATCCACTTTGGAGATTATGATTCCATTATATGTGGGACTAGGAAACATAAACACTAAATTCCTAATAGTACCTAGTGTAGTTGTATTTGACATATTATTGGCAAGGCCATGTTTATATTAAATCCAAACCATTCCATACACAATACAATAATGCCTAAAGTATATACATAATAATCATGTGGTTAAGGTTGAGGGTGTCTCATATGAGTATCCTCTACCCATTCCAACACAGTTACCAACATAGACAATAGCTACATTTTCATCACCATTATCAGATATTTCATAGTTATTAGTTATAAAAGAGAGTATAGCTCCTATGCATACATCATAGTATTCAATAGAGTCTTCAAGGTAATTCAAGTCTACTCCTATGATATATACACATACACAACTCTCCCATGGAGACCATTACTATAGAGTCCACTGAATTAGAGATACATCATAAATTCTATAGGACCTTCCTCTACTCAATTTATGTTGAGATCAGTTATATTGGGTTCTAGGGGTTATCATCATAATGAACCTACATCACCTAAGATTTCTAATTCTATTAGATGGGTCCCTAAGACCCCTATATTTCATATGGAATCATAGTCAGTGCCATAGCATCATAACAACATTACACATGTAGCTTCAAACTTAGATTATATATCATAGTAGATCATGGGATCACAATTTCCATTTCACACTACACACATGATCATAGTTCCCTTTTTTGACACATGTCAAGGTGATATTTAGTCTCCCATGAGACTCATTTGTTAGTATGGTTCCTACCCTTATACATACTTCCTTCTCTCTCTTACTCTTTGTACATAGTTTATTTTCATTTGATTTTACATAGCTTATATTTAGAAAGTAAAAAATAGTATAACAAGTCAAAATATAAAAAACATTCAAATATTTTAAAATAAAAAAAATTACTCATTGTATGCACTGATGCTTACATTTATACTACTTGTTAGAGTTGCATATTTCTATTTATCCTAGTATAGTCAGTTATATCATACACATATGATTCACTTGTTCATGTTGAATTCTTGTATAATATAGATAAGACTTTAGTCCACTACACTGATCTAGACTATCTATAATCTACCCACTAGGGATATTTGCATTGATCCAAGTTTATACATTTGATACATCTTCCCACTCAAGGGCATCTCCTACATAGTTGCTACAACTAGGTTTTATCTTTACATATTGTGCATTCTAGTTTATGCATTGGTACATCTTGATATTGATCATTGTTACTCATTTCTCATATTATTTTTTGAATATCACTAGTTAGAATTAATATATGCATCCTCAAATATACATAGATTTATAATACATAGTTATACATGATTTCATTTATTTTTTCCTAGATTAGCCTTGATTGTGTTTCCTATGTTTCTTCCATTTTTAGGGCATTTAAATATTCCATTTCTATTTGGATCTATGCCACTTCTCTATATATATGCCTTAGACATGTACCCATGTCCCTTATGTGTGATCTTTCCTATTTTTATATGTGGACATTTGAACATCTCCTTCTATGTGGATCTAAGACAAATTATTTTTTGTTTGTGTATATGGATATTTGAACATGTCCTTGTATATTTTCATTATTAAATTTAGTGACATGTGCCCATGTCCCTTATATTTTGGCCCCTTGGCCTACCTTTATGTGATTCATGTTCTTTTATTTATGCTTTTACACCATGACACTTGTATTTTCTTGTTACATATATAATAGTTTTTTATGACATGAAGGACATCATGCATCTACCCTTATTAATTGGGTGTCATGATGGACATCATGCCCCATCCCCCTAAGTAATTACTTATATTTGTTGCTACACAATTTTATTACAATATCTTGACACCCTTAGGCAATGGTAAATTAAAACATACATATTACATTATCTAATTATGATTATATACTTTTACATTATGATGTTATATTTGTAAATTATATTAGAATATCATGTATATGCTCTAGTTAACACATTTTGTAGAGCTACTTCTTTAGAGGGAAGTTATTACATATATTTCACAACAACCCTCAAAAGAGTGGGAATTTAGAAGGGTTAATCATAGAGATAAATCTCTTACATTGTTATTCATATATACATCTCAGCACATATGCTCAATTCTAGACATTAGACATAGGGTAGATACAGAACAAAATAGAGACTTAGAAATTAGTTTAGATCACTCAAAAATTAAAGCAAGTAGACATTTTTATTGATTTTGGGAAACTAGTACCACAAGGCACTGATATCCACTATAAGGTACTGCTTTCAATATCCCTAGATTTAGGATAGTCCATATAGTCCAGATTAGTACACCAAGTATAGTAAAAATTTGCACATATATAGTCACAATTTTAATAGTTATGTTTAGATTTTCTCAAATACACTCATTGCAACTTGGATTCATACTATTTCTTTAGATTTGAGGGCATCATGAATGACATGATTAATCCCACATGCAAATCAATTACACAAATATAGATATTATACACTTAGTTCAGATTCAATATACTCAGATACCATATTGGGGGCATGTTCACAACACATAGTTTCCACATACTCAGCTACACATAGGTTGATTAGATAGAATGGAAAACTCTATGTTATATACACTTGATATTACATTCTAGGTTGTCACTAGATTCATTCCTTAATCCATCTATAGCGTTTGGCATTTTTCATGGATTAGAGCCACCTAATATACTTGAGTGGCTATGAAGATAACATACACAGTTAGATTTCATTAGTTAGATCACTTTCAACACTTTGTATAGTCTAGTTATAGATGCATATACTTAATAGAGGTGGGAAATGATGGATTCATGGTGTAATTGATTTATTTTTCCACATACATGAAAGGGTTAGACACACAATATTATCCAAGCTATTCACAGAGATCAGGATCCACTGAGAAGGTGTGGGAAATGATGGAGTAAAAACCAATTTGAGTTATTGATCCACCCATATGAGGATTGAGTAATCCATCATCTCAATTCAATATATTCAATGATATAACCATTATGTACACTCACACAGATAGGTTATCACTAGGTTCATGTACCCAACAAAGTGTATTCATTCCTTTCCTCTCTCTTTAATTAGATTTTAATTAGTTACTTAATTTTAGCATATAATTTTTCTTTTCATCATATCTTAAGTAAGGATTGATTTTTTTATGTTTAATTTTAATTTATTTACTTAGATCATGTTTCACATATGCAAACTTATATTCACATACTTAGACTCAACTACATAGGCTTTACTTTCAAGGTAAGTCTAGGTACACTTATTTTTCCTTTATACTAGTCATTTAACTTTGTTTCATTACTAACATAAAGAGGGGGGAAATTTAATCACTTAAAAGTGGTAATTAGATTTTAAGAATGTCTCTTGAGTTAGCCTATCCCTAGCCTAGCCATAGACCTATCCTAGAGCATTTGACATACTTTTCTAGTCATTAAACAGACCATAGTCACCTACAGTCATCTAAAACATAGTCTCATGACTATATTTTTAGATATCAACCAAAATTTCTCAATAGTCTACCAATAAGACATTACCACCACATTTGGGACACTATAACCACATGGTGCTAGTGTTCCCAAGTAAGTGCTACTATATTTATCCATAAATCTTCCGAATGGATAATTTTAAAAATGTGTGATCATCCTAAAGTTGTCCTAGGAATATTTTATTATCTTCACAAGATACAAATCCTTTTAAATATAAGCCTAATTGACCTCTATTCACTAGATGGAAAATAGATACAAAAACACACTCAAACCAAAGACATGTTGAGTAAAATCAAGGTATTTGATCCCTATTCTAACCTACTTTTTCATACTGCCATCTACAGTATCCATAGACCTAGATTTCATAGATTCATAAGCTCAATCACATTCAAGGAATCCAGGTCCACTCTGATTCTAACATTCACTTGCACTACATCAAGAACTAGGTGGGAAAACTACATTAGGCTTGATCCCTCTTCAGAGTATTAGTATGTAGGTAACTCTCTTCATAGAGAGGTGTTAAGGATATTCATGATATCCTACCAAATAATACATAATTATTGATCATTCCATAATTTCAAAGAAGATTAAGGTTTGCAAATTAAATTAGATTCTCTAAGAATAACATAGGGCTCCAAGTTTTGTGCATGTAGTAACAAGACCTAAAAAACTAGGCACAGGTGATCCTAAAAAATAGGAAGAATATCACAAAGGGGAAATTAAAACCATATTGAGGAAACTACATAATAATCATACTATTTTTCATATGGGGTGTTATTGCCTAGTGAGTACACAAATACTATAATCCAACTGACAACACTCAAAACTATCTAGAACCTAGTTTTCAAAACTCAGATCATCCATAATAGGCACTTTTTAGATAAGTATATATTTATGAATATTTATCAATGTTTTTCAAAAATTAAAAAAAATTCAAATTTCATAATAAGTCAATTCTTAATTATTGTAATTTATTTAACTAATTTAAACATCTTATCCCTTTAACCAAACATAGGAATTACTTGTGTAGAACCTTAAAAGGTTAAATCAAAATATAATAATCATCTACTATAATAATATAACTATCCTCATGTAATAAAATTAACAACATCACATAATAAATATAATCTATATATCAAACATAAGGGACCGATAATATCTCATTTATATATAATACATAAATCACATCTCAACATGACGTCTATATAACACAAAATGTCTAAAAATAAGTACTATGAAAATAGGGGTCTCATATAGATATTAACATTGGTGTTATTTAATTATTAAATACTATCATACCATTTAGGATGATTAGCTTGCCTCATGGGATGTGGAGGGGGATAATGAGGAAAATGTTGACTACTTTTATTCTAGGATACCCTAAATCTCATAGTATTAAACAAATGGAGTGTAGAACTAAATATTAGATTTGGGTGAATAATGGGGGTGGGATGGTACCTAAGATAATTTTAATTTCTATGGGTAGGAGGAAGAAAGGTTTCATACATTCCTTGTAGAAGCTATTAGTGACGTGATAACTTAGATTGGATATTCCAAACATATTAATTAAGGGAGATAAATGATGGTACATTATTGATTTGATATTTATTTATAAATTTAATGTGAATCTAAATTATAGATATCAATTTATAACAATAGTAAATTATTTAAATCATGAATTAAGTTATCCAATAGAAGTAATTCCCATTTATTAAATCCATATGTAATTTGTACGGGGACAAAAAATTAGAAATCAAGTTTGAAAATAAAACCTTAAGGCTAAGCTATGGAAACCCTAAGGGAAACCTAGGGTTTAAAAATTTTAAGGTTCAAAAACATGTTTAACTTAGTTTATATTAATGTGAACCTTAATAGGATAAACTAGTAAGACTTATTTAGACTGTAAAATGTGGTAATCAAGCATAAATATGAATGTAACTAATCTAGACTGATATGATAATGTAATTTACAATACTAGAAATTAATAAGGAGATAAAGATATTTACCTTGAATATTTGTCTGGTTAACTATGAGTGTGTTTTTAAAGTGGAAATAGACTCAAAACAATTCTATGATTCATCCATATAAAAAACTATATCTTTCCATTTGTAGGGTTGGTACTGTTAGGCTTGGGAAGGAACATTGATGTTAGTTATTGAGGTTGATGTTAATATCTTAAGGAAATTTATCTATCTATTATTATATATTGTGATGCATATATATGATATCTATATGTATGTGTTATTTATGACCATCAACTATATACACAACTCTATAAATTAGTTTCCTTCTCATTGAAATAGTAGGTCTACTTATTATGGATGAAAACCTATAAAAAGTGATTAAGTGTGATTGGGATAAGATAAATTCAATCACCCCCAATGATGATTTAACACAAATTACATATCAAATACTTCTAATTTTAATGTCTATGGGTAGGAAGAAAAAATGTTTCATACATTCCTTTTGGAAACTAGTAGTGACATGTGACAACTCAGATTGGATATTGTAGAAATATGAATTAAGGGAGGTAAAATATGGTACATTATTGATTTTATATTTATTAGTAAATTTAGACTACACATATCTATTTATAAAAATATGAAATTATTTCAATCATGGCTTAAGTTATCTAATAGAAACAATGTTCATTTATTAAATCCATATATAATTTGTAATGGGCCAAAAAATTAGAAATTAAGTCTAAAAATAAAACTCTAAGGTTGAGCTATGGAAACCCTATAAATAAGGATAAACCCCTAAGGAAAACATATATTTTTATGATTTTCAAGTAATATATATGTTCAAAAATATGTTCACTCTATTTTTATATTAATGTGAACCTTAATAGGATAAACTAGTAAAATTTATTTAGACTATAATATATGGTAATCAAGCATAAATATGAATGTAGTTAATCTAGACTAATATGATGATATAATTTACTATAATGTAAATCACTAAGGATATTAATATACTTAGCTTGAATATATAATTGGTTTATTATGAGTGTGCCTTGATAGTGGAAATAGATTGGAAGAAAGATTATGATTCATCCATATAAGAAACTATGTCTTTCTATTTTTAAGGTTAGTATTGTTAAGCCTAGGTAGGAACATTAATGTTAGTGAATGAGGTTGATGTTACTACCCTAGGTTAAATTATCTCTCTATGATCATACATTATGGTGTGATTGTATGATATCTATATGTATGTGTGATTTGTGACCATCAATAATATGCATAACTCTATGAATTAGTTTCATTCTTATTGAAACCCTATGTCTACTTTTAAAGTATGAAAACCTAAAAAAAGTTATTAAGTGTAATTGCGTTGAGCTAAGTCCAATCACTCCCACTAATGATTGACCATGACTTACATATATAATACTTAAAATATGGATGTCAAGCCACAAATGGTTCTTACCCTTAGTGTGATTGGACAATTGTGCTCTTTCACTAAATGGATGCACCTATAAATCTATCTTTGACCTTTACAATGGTGAGACTTGACCTATCTTGGCATTCTTTAGAATTGGATGATGACTTATCCATGTGATTGATTTGAAATTTGGGAAGAATAAGGTATATTTAACCAATTTAAAACAATGTATTTTATAGGTAATTAAGAATTCTAGATTGTGAATGAGCTTGACCTTGTTTTATATTTTATTAATTAGAAAATTTATTGCACCATTGACATGTTAAGTGAATGGATTGATTTTGAAAAATAGTTGTTTTTAGGTGAAATGTGGTAACATCAACCGCATGACATTAACATTGATGTTATTATCTAGGAGATAAAACTTACAATGTGTTATTTTAGGAGTATCTAGGTAGGATATTTAACTGATTTAACATAGACTAGAATTCTCATGTAAGTGAATAATAACTACTTATAATGGATCAGGATCATAAATAACATGCATGTGTGTAGTAATGGTGAGTGAGATTTATTTGGATATGTAAAACTCATCTAACATGAGTGTAGGTCAAGATTGATATATCTAAGCATAAAATATAAAATTTTAGTGTCTACACCCCCACATAATGGCTGGGCATTAGATGTGTAACCATAAGTGTAGACATAGCGATAGTAGTATAAATAATAATAATAATAGTAGTTTTAGTACCCATTTTTGAGTTGGTATCTCTAAAATTCATATTAGTATCATTGAATCAATAATCATGTTGTGACTCAAATGTGAGAACCATAATACTCTTTCTAATTATAACTTATAGGATTATACTCAATATATTATGTAAATAGTTAGATTATATATGATTTCATTCTCAAATTCAATAAAGAAATATAAATTTTTAAGGGTATAAAATATAAAGGTCATCAAAATCTATTATATCATTATATTCATTTTACATTCATTGTCATCTTCATAAATAGTTTTAATTTTAGGCATATCATCATTAATAGTATGTTGTACTATTAGGTTTTCATTATTAACATTCACATCAATAAAGGAAGGGGGAATTTGCATTAAAAATTTTAGCCATTTTAGACACATGTGATTTATCTAAACAAATTTTATTATGGTAAATTTAAATAAAACTTAACCTACCAATTTTCCTTATATGGTGATGTAAAGCTAGTGCACTTCTCTATCAAAATCTACTTCTATCCTTCATTAAGACTCTTTGATTCGTTCAAAACTCATTCCCCATAGTCCTTTGGGTAAATCATGCAATAATGACTATAATTTTCCTTACAGTGATTCATGAGATATTTCTACACTATTTTCAAATGAACTTTGCAGTATCAACTAACCATCCTTCAATAAATTGAACCACTCTTTATTCATGTACTCTATTTATCCTTCATGAAACTCTTACAAGATGTCAATGCCAAAGTAAACTTATATAGGGAATAAAAACAAAATGAATATTAAAATCACATAGAGACCTTATTCTCACTTATAAAAATCCTTTGTATCCTTACTTAATCAACTAATCTAAACTTCTTGCTTAGTTTTTTTCTCACAAACACCTTTCTAGACTTAACCCCTACTAGCCCTATTTGGGTGTAAACCTCCTTGGTTTGGGAAATAAACATGATTTAAAATAATAATAATAATAATAATAATAATAATAATAATAATAATAATAATAATAATAATAAGAATAAGAATAATAATAATAATAATAATAATAATAATAATAATACCTTTTTCAAGAACATTTTTTAGGATTACAACTTAACCATCTTCCATTTGGCATCATTCCTTATGAAAACCCTATTTATTTACCATCCTAGACCTCAATTAGGCCTATATATCCCTCATTCAAAACCTACAGTTGATATTGTATGGAATATTGAGGGTAATAAATTGAAACCATAATAATATTATATTTATATATATATATATATATATATATATATATATATATATATATATATATATATATATAACCTAATGACCAAGTTTGGGCCTTTTTGGCTAGTGGAAACTCCTTTGATAGCTAAAACCCTATTCTAGGGTTTCTAGGTTTCTATACAGACCCAAGAGTGCACAAAATTGCATATATTGATCCAAAAAATATTTAAAAGAAAAATAATGGTCTAAATAGATATATATAGGCCTCTTTCAACTTTTTAATTCAATGACAAGTCATTATAACCCTTAGATCATTCATAATAAGGAAAACTTAGTCTCACATCACTGTGTTTCCATACAGGAAAACATGGTAAACATGGTTTCTCTATAATTTCAACTCCCAATTACTCTTTAACTTACCATAGGTTGATTTATATATTAATTTACCATTAAAAATTCATTCCAATCTCTTTTTCATCAATCAAAACTCAATGTTTACTATGACAAGGTACAAAATTTTAGTGTGTGGATTGTAGATTATCAATGAACATGACTTATAACTAAATAGAATAAAACCAATATTTGATCATCTATATTTTAAAAAATATAATTACTAATACTCATACATGGGTTTCACCTCAAATTTTACATAGGACTCAAATGAAACAAATATATCAAATACTTAATTCACAAATTCAACAAGACTGTAGGATACATTTCTTGTTTGATAGTCTTGACTATCTCCTTAACAATGACTTGATATCAAGAAAATTTGTGTTACTTGAATCAAATTAAAAAATATAATATTATCATACATAATATCATCAATAATGCAACAAAACTACTCACCATTTCGATTATCAAAACACACATTAAACTATGTCTATCATATAATTGCACACATAAATTTGATGTCATAAGCATTTTTGATTCAACAGGTTTATTTATTTACATATTAATTAATTATCATCCTAAAATGGTATTAGGTTACTCCCTCCAAAAAATTACTCTCTCACACTATATAACTCCTATATATAATTAAAAACTCTTACAATAAGATTCATAATTATTTCTTGATCAAAAACTTTAATCAACCTCTTAGATCCACATAGGGTGGTGGAATACCACCTCACACCTAAATTTACTTATGTATTAATATCCATATTATGACCTTCATGAGACCACAAAAGGTATATTACAACTTTAGTTATAAATTACACATCATCACACTCTCTTAGACTAACTATTACATCATGAAAATTTGAAAATCCTTTTTGGCAAGAAAACCAACTTTGAACTCAAATTCAAATTTGCAAATTCCTAAGATACATTATAGAAAATATATGAGAATTTTAATATGCCCCTAAATCATACTCCCAAGAGGATAAAAATCTTGACACCCATGTTCTTCTTCCTTCAAACTCTAATATAGGTGTGTGTGCTCTTGACTACCACACTTATACTTGTTCTTACCTCTTACTAATATTCCCCCATGCTATACTTGAAAAATGAAAATCATTAAAGAAAACATGTTATTTCTCATGAAATTGAGACATTATCCAACTCTCTTCATTTATTTCTTGTTTCTCTTTCTCCCAAGCACCTTTATGTGCTTTATATGCTTCACTCTTCCTCTTTGCATCAGCCACTAATGCATCTTTCTCTTATTTTTGCATGTGTTCTTATTCACCTACAACCTATAATTAAACCTAAATAGATATAGGATATTCATATAGAGTGACATCATATTCTTGACTTCTTCTTTCCTTCATCAATGCCCTTATATTGGACACCACTACTGCATTCCACAAGTCTATGTTTTCCTTGGTAACCTCCTTAGCCATTGCTCTATACATTTTGTGAGGATAAAATCCATATTATTGCTTCAAATATTAATAAAATATTGAATATACTTCATACCTTTCCTTATTTTATTATCCCATTTCTCCTTTTGCTTCACTTGCATCCTCTTGAGTGAGGGTTTCTTCCTTATTCATGCTATATTGCTTCCACAATGGATGAACTACTTATTCTTGTTATATCAACATGACTCTACCTTGAGTCTCTTTCTTATATTGAATTATTTTTATCAGCACTTGGTCATATGCTTCCTCTTTTTGTTCCTTAAGCCTATAAATGGGCTCAACTATCTCATTCTTCTCTTCATCAACTGCATTCACACATACCAATACATAATTAGATTTCAAAACATGAGGCTTGATTTCCTCTTTTTCCTTCATATTTTATCTTCTTCTATTCTTCACTAATTACTTGATTCACCACTTAAGTGGCTTATTTCTCATTACCCATCCAATATGTGGGTTCACAACCTCTTTTAGCTAATATATCTTGGTCAAAATCTCATCTATTTGTTGCTTCATCTCTACCATCTCTCTCTCCATCTTAATATTATTCTTGGTGTCTTCATTCACTATCCTCTCTTTGTGTCTTCCATGATTAACCTTGTCTCTCACTTTACTTTCTACCTCTCCTTTCATATTCATATTTATTGACTCCCTTGGGTACAAACTCTCTCTCCTTAGTTTGGTCTCATTTGGACCATTTCCTTTGGTTCACACTTGGATCCCCTCTCACTCTTTATCTCAGACCTCACTTGGGCCTTTCCACCTATTTTCCTTCACACTTGGACTATCTCCTCCTTCCTAAGATCTATTTATGAGTTTATTTCTCACTTGAGCTTGTTAATAACTCTTCTTGATTTAGGGTCAAAACCACAATATTCACTTGTATTCTTTCCTCACCTATTACATGTCATCGACAATGTATTCAAACCAATAATTCAACCATAAATAACTCATATCTTATTTATCTTTTGTCTCTCAACAAGACTCCATGCAAACTACCCTCCTTGATTACTTACCTAAAAACTCTTAATCAATATGAAACATGAATTAATTACCAAATTTAGACCTATTCCTAGATCATCTAGATGGATATAATACCAAATGATTTAGAGCTAATACACCTTTCTCCAAAACTCTGTGTTTATCCTTCATTCAAGATTCTCTTTGCTCCATTCAAACTCATTCCCCATAGTCCTTTTGGGTAAATCATGCATTAATGACCATACTATTCCTTACAATGATTCATGAAATCATGGTATACTAGTTTCAAATGAACTTTACACTATTAACAAAACATCCTTCAATAAACTAAACCACTCTTTATTTATGTACTCTCTTTATCCTTTATGAAACTCTTACAAAATGTTAATGCCAAAGTAACCTTGTATAAAGGAAATAAAACAAAATTAATATTTAAATCACATAGAGATATTCATAATTTTTATAACACTCCTTTATATCCCTACTTAATCAACTAATCCAAACTGCCTACTCACTATCTTCTCATAAGCACCTTTCAAGCCTTAACCCCTACTAGCCCTGTTTGGGGGTAAACCTCCTTGGCTTGGGAAATACACAAGATTTAATATAAGACTAATAAATTTTTAAATAACCCTTTTAGGGATTAAAACTTCACAATCTCCCATTTGGCATCATTCCTTATGAAAACCTTATTTATTTACCATCTCAGACCTCAATTAGGCCTATCTAGCCCTCATTCAAAACCTAGAGTTGATATTTTATGAAATAATAAGGATAAAAACTGAAAAACACAATAATTTATTATATATAAAAAACAAACCTAATGACCAAGTTTGGGCCTTTTTGGCTAGTGAAAACTCCTCAAGTAGTTAAAACCCTAATCTAGGGGTTTTAGGTCTCTATACAGACCTGAGAGTGCACAAAATTGCATATCTTGATCCAAAAAATATTTCAAAGAAAAATAATGGTTGTAATATCTCTATCTAGTCCTCTTTCAACTTTTTCATTCAATAATCAAGTCACTATAACCCCTACATCATTCACAATAAGGAAAACTTAGTCTTGCATCACTGTGTTTACATACAAGAAAATAGGGTAAATAGGTTTTCTCTATGTTTTAAACTCCCAATAAATCTTTAATTTAACATAGGTTTATATCCACCCATAGTGACCATTCCAAATTCATTCCAATCATTTTTTTCATTAAATAAAACTCAATGTTTACTATGACAAGGTATAGAATTCTAGTTTGTGGACTGTAGGTTATCATTGAATATGACTTATAAATAAATATAATAAAACCAATATTTGATCATCTATATCTTATGTGAGTCAGTTGTCCTTGTTAAACTAGTCTCCTAAATAAATTCTTATTCTTTATTAGTTTTTTTTATTGCTTTCTTTTCCTAATTACTTCAAATTGCTCTAGAAGGTTGGAAACATCTACCTGAAAGCCATCACTATAAAAACATTTGCTTATATTTCCCATAATATCAAAAAATATAAGTGATTGGGTTCATTTCCAATACAACTTAGGTTCTCCAAGCTACTTAACTTATTAAACAAAAGGAAAAGTAGTCACACAAGTCCAAGGTGCACTACCTAGTTTAAACAAATTTTACCAAACAAATTTACTTTGCATTAAAAGCTAAGTAAAGTAGTCCCAAAAACCCATAAAACACTATATAAATTAAACTAGGTTTTTTAAGTAAATTTATGTACCCAAATCCAATAGTAAAAGTAATGAAGGTTTACAAACTCAAAGTACTCACTAGTTGAGAACAGCTCAAGATTGCGAAGATGATTAACTCCCAAAAGAAAAATTAAGTGAAGAAATTCAAGAAACTTGATAGAAAGATAAGGGATTATGTGGCCCCTTCACACATGTCCACTACATGTCATTAATTCATTGTCAAATATAAATATCAATGAATTCCACCTCATTTCCCACCTAGCATTCAAGTTGTTTGATAAAGTTGTCATACGTGCAAACCTCAAGCTATGATATTCAATCTTCTAAAATTATTTTTGATCCACCTCTTCATGACCCATTTGAATTTAAGTTACTTATATCTTATTATTTTGTTTTTATGCTTCCATCTTAATTGTTTTCTTCTCATTTTTCTTGGATAATTTTTCATTCATCACCATGAATATTCTATTGTCTGTGCTTATTTTTATTGCATCTATTTATTACTTTTACATGCTTGATTAGTGTTTTAAAAACCATGTAATATTTCCTAAAACACTAAGTACATAAAAAGACCCTCAAAATAATGCAAATATTGATCCCTAGATTAAAAACCTAACTGTTGAAACTAGACAAGAAATCTAGGTTCCCCATTACTACTTACTCAGGTTCTTGAGCACAAGTTACTCACCAAAAAAAACTTTAGATTCTCAAGGTGTCTTACCAACCTAGGTTTTGCTTAACCTATTTCTTGCTCAAACTCATGGCTACTCATTATTTCTACTTATGTGCATTTTTTAACCCAAGTCTCTTGCATTAGTAAATCTAAAGTCTGGAACCTTGAGAAACTTGAAGAACTACCTCAATAAAACTCAAAATTACAATTACTTATTACTTATACTTCAGGTTCCCCAACCCAAGTTACTTTCTTAAACAAACCCAAAGTACCTACCCTCAAGAGACCTAGATTCCTCATGACTCACTTCTTACTTGGAATCTTAAACTCAGGTAACTAGTCAAGATAAACTAAAAGTCACAAGCTAAGAAAAACCCAAAGTTGTTCATGCATATTACTTATTACTTTCCTAGTATTGGGGATCAACCAAAAATTTGATTACACTTATGAAAGCAATAAACCACAGAATTAAATCAGATAGATAAGTAACTAGACTGATAAATAGCAAGAACAAGAGATATAAGAAACCACCCTGAAAACTTGTATTAAACTCTTTATAGAAGGAATACAATTGAAGAAACTTCTTTCTTCCACACCTCTCTTAGATGTACAGATCTCTCTCTAGATCTCTTTCCCTCAAGAGCTCCCTCTCTCAAGTACAATCAACTCCAACAACCTAGATTGATTCACCTATACAATTATGTACTGTTCTTTCAACATTCACATACAATAAGCTAAGAAGATCTAATTCTACATATAGAATTAGGAGACTTGAGCATGCATTTACAACCAACAGTTAAGCCTCTTGAACAAGGGCTCTAAAAATAGTCTTACTAATAATAGAGACACGAACTTAAGACTACAACTTAATCTCATCATGCAAACACTCGGTTCTATCCTCAGAAATAGCTCTCTGGATGCACAGGTAACCAACGTCAGTTCCTGCCTGCTTGCATGTGACCGACGTCGACCAATCCCTATCGACGCTAGCATCTCTTGAACTGCACCTGACCGACGTCGATCACTCTTGACCGATGTCGGTGAGTGTGTAAACCTGCAACTATTAAAATGTGCTCCTTGGTGAAGCTTTTAGGCTCCACACCTTAACAATCTCCCACTTGGAGATAAACATCTGCACCAGTACCTGTACAACGACATCTTCTAGCTCCTCCATCTTCAACTCAATCATGAAGACCAACAGAAGTTGAATGAATATTCAACTTCTCCTTTGTAACCAGCTTGGTTAACATATCAGCAGGATTCTTATCTGTATGGATCTTCTCTAGCTTCAACTCACCATCTTCCAATACCTATCTTATGAAATGGTACCTAAGCTATATATGCTTTGTTCTTGAATGAAAGGCTAAATTCTTAGCCAAATGAATTGCACTCTGACTATCACTGTATAATCTACAACTCTCTTGCTCCTTTCCAAGATCTTCCATGAACCGTGTCATCCATATCATCTCCTTGCTAGCCTCTGTGACTGCAATATACTCTGCTATTGTAGTTGACAAGGCAACAACCTTTTGTAACTTTGATATCTAGCTAACCACCGTTCCACAACCAGTGAAAACATATCCTGTGGTGCTCCTCCTGCCATCCAAATCACCTACCATATCTGAATCTATATAACCATGTAGAGAAGTATTTGAACCTCCATAGCACAAATGCCTACTATTGGTTCCTCTCAGATATCTAAGGATCCACTAAACTGCTTTCCAATGTTCTTTTCCTAGATTGGCCATATAATTACTTACAACTCCCACTGCTTGGGCAATATCTGGTCTAGTACACACCATAGCATACATTAAACTCCCTACTACGGAATAATATGGAACTCTACTCATGTACTCTACCTCATCATGTGAATTAAGACATTGTTCTTTACTCAACTTAAAATGTCCAGCCAAAGGTGTGCTTACCAATTTAACATCCTGCATATTGAACCGTTTCAACACCTTGTTCACATAATCCTCTTGAGACACAATCAACCTGTGATTTTTCCTGTCTCTCTTAATGCTCATGCCAAGGATTTTCTTTGTTGCTCCCAAATCCTTCATGGCAAATGTTTGAGCTAATTTTACCTTAAGCTCAGAGATATCCTGCATGTGTGATCCTACAACTAGTATATCATCTACATACAATAATAGAATAATATATCTATCATTATCCAATCTCTTAAAATACACACAATGGTTAGATTGACACCTACTATAGCCATGCTCAGTCATAAACCTGTCAAATTTCAAATACCACTGTCTAGGAGCTTGCTTGAGGCCATACAAGCTTTTCTTCAATCTACACACTAACTTCTCCTTAAATTTGACCTTGAATCCTTTTGGTTTTTCCATATATATTTCCTCATCCAAATCTCCATGAAGAAATGTTGTCTTAACATCAAGCTACTCAAGATGCAAATCCTCAATAGCAACTAAAGACAATACAGTCCGTATAGAAGTCATTTTAACAATAGGAGAAAAAATCTCACCAAAATCAATACGTGGCTTTTGTGCAAATCCTTTCACTACCAACCTGGCCTTATATCTCATCTATCCATTCTCACCTTCTTTAAATATGTAGGTCCATCTGTTCTTCAGTGTCCTCTTACCAGCTGGCAACTCAACCAAATCCCATGTTTGGTTCTCTTTTAAGGACTTCATTTCCTCAACCATGCCATGCTCCCACTGACTCTTGGACTCCACCTGTATTTCTTCTTCAAAACTCTCTGGTTCTCCACCATCAATTAGCAATAAATAGAATAATGAAGGGGAATATCTAATTGGAGGCTTACTTACCCTTTCTGACCTCCTAATGGATGTCTGAGACTCGTTCACAACATGTTGTCCACCCAAATTCTCTGACAGTGACTGACCTCAATCACTTCCAAGCCTATTACTAGCTAACGTCAGTTCTACCTGACTGACGTCAGTGCCTATTCTGCCAATGTCAATCTCTCTATGACTGACATCAGTTTCTATTTTGCCGAAGTCAGTTCCTGCACTATCGATGTCAGTCTCTATGTTTTCTTGCAAGTGATTATTTCTTTTTCTTGTGAGCTCATTTTGGACCGTCACCTCATCCAATTCTCCATTGCTCTACCCAGATTGATTCAGCTTCTTTAACTGATCACTATACATCACTTTTTTATTGATGTTAGGATTGTGGAGCTAAAAGCTTCACTGATGCAAACAGGGGAGGAGGTTGCTGAAGGTTGCTGAGTTGCAGAGAAGTTGGGGTCGGTCTAATCAATCGACGTCGGCAGGATAGCATAGAGAAGCAACTAACGTCAGTCATATATCGGCCGACGTCGGTCACCTCCAGGCAGACAGGGACCGACGTCAGTCACCTGTGTGGTTCGACTGCGAGGTAATTATGGCCAGTTAGCTAACGAACCAAGTGTTTGCATGATGAGTGCTAATTTTAGACTCATAGCTGCAGATCTAATTATTGTAATTAGATGTCTAATTATTGTTTGATGAGATCTATATAATAGACTCATGGTTGTATTGGAAAAGTGGGCTAGTTTGAGTTGAGCAAAGTTTGTTCCTTCTATGTGTGAGGTGAGCAAGTGGGTTCCTCCTAGTTCCAAAGCAGTACCAGGCGTGTTGGTGCTAGTTTGGAGAGTCAGCTGGATTCTTTAGGAGTGTAGGATCTTGGTCACAGTTGCATGGCCTATATAGGAGATCTACATAGTAAGTAAGATCATTGATCTGTAGGTGTATGTGTGTGCAAGGTCAGGGTTCACAGGTGAGTAGAACCGTTGTTTGATTTGCAGGTGTGCAAGATCATATAGACAGCAACACAACAGGGAGTAGTATCAGGCAGGATCTACTTGGAGTACAGGTGTGTACTCGGATAGAGCAAGAGAGGAAGGCAAGGGAGTTCCTTCCATAAGTATAGTCTGTTGAATTATAGGGTGTTGTAGATTCATGGGAGATCTACTTGAAGTACCTTGAGTACTTGTGGAGCACGTGGAGTGCTTGTGGAGTGTGTGGAGCAATTGTGGTGTGCGTGGAGCATGGGAGGTGAACACCAACTCTGTATTTGAGTTGGGTGTTGGGACCTATGAGAGGGAGAGCTTTGGAGAGAAGATTTACTGTTCACTTGAGGTGTGCGAAACCTCTGTAAGGTGGTGGAGAAGATGTGGGATATTCTCTATTGTATTCTTTTATGTATAAAGTGTTAATACAAGTTGTGTATTTCTCTCATATGCTGTGTTATTCTGAATTCTAGTTACTTGGTGAATCTGGTTTATTTTTGCATATTAAGTTGCTTGGTATTTGGTAATCAATTGTATGCTTCCAGTGTTTTGCATCCCTGACAAGTGGTATCAGAGCCTTGGTTGTAGGTTTTTGAGCTTGATACCAACAAGTGGTATCAGAGCTAAGGTTGCAAGAAGCAGGGTTGTGTTTTGGTTACAGGGCACTCTCAGTGGTTTTTGATCGAGTGGGAGTAGAGCAACGGCAGATCAAAGTAAGCTAAGAATGGAAGAGTTGAAAAGTACAGATGGTCACTCACGGTCTGATGGAAAGAAAGAGTAGGTAAAAGAAGATTGTTGGTTGGTAGCAGATCAGCATGAAGAAATTGAAGATACAGATGTAGCAGGTGTTGTTGCACAGGATGTGTTTGCAAGTTTCTTGGATAAAGTTGAATCTTGGATAAAAGATTCGGTTGCCTCTTTCCATGTAGCCCCAGGTAGAGGAGCTGGTAAGCCTTGCCAAAGAATTGGCAAAGGGGAAGTGAAGCTGAAATTGCAGGCAGCCAACACACAAGGGTTGATGAAGGTCATGCAGGTCCCAGGTCTAGAGATATGGCTAATTTCTTCAGAAAGATTGGGTGATGAGAGATGCACAAGAACTCTCACAGCGGTAGCACTTGAATTAGCTGGTGGTAAGAAAATAGGTATACTTTATCTACTTGTTTATATTATTGATTCTTCTTTTGTTGTGGAGACGTGGCTTCATAGGCTTGGTCACATGAGCAGGAAGGAGATGCATGTTCTTAAGCAGAAGACAGATATATTTGACATGCTTAAGAACTGGAAAGCCTTGGTGTTCTTGGAGGAGATGGCAGACAGAACCCAGTAGATGGTGCTGGATACTTCTGAGCAGAGCAGTTTGGACATGGGTTTTGATTCAAAGAAGCTCGTGGGTAAAAATTCATCACTCACAGGAGAACACAGACATCGGCGTTGGTCAGGAGGAACCGGCATCGAACAGACAGGTGCCGATGTCGGTCATGTGCAGATTGAAGCTGACGATGTCGGGTAGAGTAAGACCGACGTCGGTCAAGGGGACTGACGTCGGCAGTAAGTAAGACCGATGTCGGTCAGGAGGACCGACGTCGGTAGTAGGGACACCAGTGCTGGCAGGTTGGTAGTCAGGTACAGACGCATGGAACTGACGTCAGTCAGATGCAGACTGTGGGGTGACCAAGGTCGGTCACTGTAATGAATTTTGGGTGGACAGCATGCTGTCAAGGAGTCTCAAACACCCATACGGAGGACTGAAGGCATAAGTAGGCCCTCAAATTCATATTCCTCTTCTTCATACTTGTTTTTGATTGTGAGCTAGGCAGGGATATGATGCAGAACCAAATGGGAGTTTTGGTAGTTTTGCCAGCTAGATGAAAGCACAGAGATAAATGGATGCCTTAGTAGAATAATAGAGAGAATGGATATGTGAGATGGAAGACCAGGTATATGGTCTTGTGGAGCTGCAAGACAGTGGTACAGGTTTTGACAGGTGGAGGATGAAGCATGGCTTCAGTCAGTGTCAGGTAACTACTGTGGTTTGACTTACCAAGAGGATGATGGTCATGACATCATTCTATTGCTGTATGTGGATAGTATGCTAGCTAGCAGGGGTGTACATACAGGGTTTTGCTGAGCTAAGGGTAAGATTAGTTAAGTGGCATGTCATGAGGAGTTTGGAGCAGCGGAATTCTTTGACATGGGAGGCATGGAGATCACAGGTTGATTTTGTCTCAGATGGGAGCTGATGTGAATCAGGTGTTGGTGAGGTTTGGGATGTAGAGCCAGAGCACACTAAGGGCTAGATAGGTACAGTGTCCAAAATCACATGAGGTCTGGTATAGACCTAAGTATTTCCATGCAGTGGGAGCTGTCAGAGTTAGGAGCCAATTTAGGGAAGTGGGTTCTCAGGTTTTTTTTTGAGAGGGACCAGCAGCAGGTGTTGCTATGCAGGGTCAAGACTTCACTACAGGTGTTATAGGTTCAGATGTGGTAGGGTACTCGGATGACAGGTGGTACACCATGGGATGTGTGGTGGGTTGTCTTCAGGTGGGAGCTTGAAGAGGGATACAAACCAGGAAATAGATTAGACAGAGTACAGGTATAGGTACAGTGCAGCTGTTTATCTCCAAGTGGGAGATTGTTAGGATTGTGGAGCTAAAAGCTTCACTGATGCAAATAGGAGAGGAGGTTGCTGAAGGTTGCTGAGTTGCAGAGAAGTTGGGGTCAGTCTGATCAGCCAATGTCGACAGGATAGCATAGAGAAGCAACCGACGTCGGTCATATATCGGTCGACGTCGGTCACCTCCAGGCAGACAGGGACCGACGTCGGTCGCCTATGTGGTTTGACTGTGAGCTAATTATGGGCAGTTAGCTAACAAACCAAGTGTTTGCATGATGAGTGCTAATTTTAGACTCATAGCTGCAGATCTAATTATTGTAATTAGATGTCTAATTATTGTTTGATGAGATCTATATAATAGACTCATGGTTGTATTGGAAAAGTGGGCTAGTTTGAGTTGAGCAAAGTTTGTTCCTTCTATGTGTGAGGTGAGCAAGTGGGTTCCTCTTAGTTCCATAGCAGTACCAGGCGTGTTGGTGCTGGTTTGGAGAGTCAGCTGGATTCTTCAGGAGTGTAAGATCTTGGTCACAGTTGCATGGCCTATATAGGAGATCTACATGGTAAGTAAGATCGTTGATCTGCAAGTGTATGTGTGTGCAAGGTCAAGGTTCATAGGTGAGCAGAACCGTTGTTTGATTTGTAGGTGTGCAAGATCATATAGATAGCAACACAATAGGGAGCAGTATTAGGCAGGATCTACTTGGAGTACAGGTGTGTACTCAGATAGAGCAAGAGAGGAAGGCAAGGGAGTTCCTTCCATAAGTATGGTTTGTTGAATTGCAGGGTGTTGCAGATTCATGGGAGATCTACTTGAAGTACCTTGAGTACTTGTGGAGCCCGTGGAGTGCTTGTGGAGTGCGTGGAGCACTTGTGGTGTGCGTGGAGCATGGGAGGTGAACACCAACTCTATATTTGAGTTGGGTGTTGGGACCTGTGAGAGGGAGAGCTTTGGGGAGAAGATTTACTATTCACTTGAGGTGTGGGAAACCTCTGTAAGGTGGTGGAGAAGATGTGGGATATTCTCTATTGTATTCTTTTCTATATAAAGTGTTAATACAAGTTGTGTATTGTCTCTCATATGCTGTGTTATTCTGAATTCTAGTTACTTGGGGAATCTGGTTTATTTCCGCATATTAAGTTGCTTGGTATTTGGTAATCAATTGTATGCTTCTAGTGTTTTGCATCCCTGACAAGTGGTATCAGAGCCTTGGTTGTAGGTTCTTGAGCTTGATACCAATAAGTGGTATCAGAGCTAAGGTTGTAGGAAGCAGGGTTGTGTTTTGGTTACAGGGCACTCTCAGTGGTTTCTGATAGAGTGGGAGTAGAGCAACGGTAGATCAAAGTAAGCTAAGAATGGAGGAGTTGAAAAGCACAGATGGTCACTCACGGTCTGATGGAAAGAAAGAGCAGGTAAAAGAAGATTGTTGGTTGGTAGCAGATCAACATGAAGAAACTGAAGATACAGATGTAGTAGGTGTTGTTGCATAGGATGTGTTTGCAAGTTTCTTGGATAAAGTTGAATCTTGGATAAAAGATTCAGTTGCCTCTTTCCATGCAGCCCTAGGTAGAGGAGCTGGTAAGCCTTGCCAAAGAATTGGCAAAGGGGAAGTGAAGCTGAAATTGCAGGCGGCCAACACACAGGGGTTGATGAAGGTCATGCAGGTCGCAGGTCTAGAGATATGGCTAATTTCTTCAGAAAGATTGGGTGATGAGAGATGCACAAAAACTCTCAAAGTGGTAGCACTTGAATTCGCTGGTGGTAAGAAAATAGGTATACTTTATCTACTTGTTTATATTACTGATTCTTCTTCTGTTGCGGAGACATGGCTTCGTAGGCTTGGTCACATGAGCAGGAAGGAGATGCATGTTCTTAAGCGAAAGACAGATATATTTGACAGGCTTAAGAACTGGAAAGCCTTGGTGTTCTTGGAGGAGATGGCGGACAGAACCCAGTGGATGGTGCTGGATACTTCTGAGAAGAGTAGTTTGGACATGGGTTTTGATTCAAAGAAGCTCGCGAGTAAAAAGTCATCACTCACAGGGGAACATAGACACCAGCGTCAGTCAGGAGGAATCGGCATCGAACAGACAGGTGCCGATGTCGGTCATGTGTAGACCGAAGCCGACGATGTCGGGCAGAGTAAGACCGACGTCAGTCAAGGGGACTGACGTCGGCAGTAAGTAAGACTGATGTCGGTTAGGAGGACCGATGTTGGTAGTAGGGACACCAGTGCTGGCAGGTTGGTAGTCAGGTACAGAAGCATGGAACTGACATCGGTCAGATGCAGACTTTGGGGTGACTGAGGTCGGTCACTGTAACAAATTTTGGGTGGACAGCATGCTGTCAAGGAGTCTCAAACACCCATACAAAGGACTGAAGGTGTAAGTAGGCCCTCAAATTCATGTTCCTCTTCTTCATACTTGTTGCTGATTGTAGAGCAGGAAGGATCCAGGAAACAGGTGTGAGCTAGGTAGGGATATGATGCAGAACCAAACAGGAGTTTTGGTAGGTTTGCCAGCTGGATGAAAGCACAGAGACAAATGGATGCCTTAGTAGAAGAATAGAGAGAACGGATATGTGAGATGAAAGACCAGGTATATGTTCTTGTGGAGCTGCAAGACAGTGGTACAGGTTTTGACAGGCGGAGGACGAAACATGGCTTCAGTCAGTGTCAGGTAACTACTGTGGTTTGACTTACCAGGAGGATGATGGTCATGACATCATTCTGTTGCTGTATGTGGATAGTATGCTAGCTAGTAGGGGTGTACATACAAGGTTTTGCTGAGCTAAGGGTAAGATTAGTTCAGTGGCATGTCATGAGGAGTTTGGAGCAGCGGAATTCTTTGACATGGGAGGCATGGAGATCACAGGTTGATTTTGTCTCGGATGGGAGCTGATGTGAATCAGGTGTTGGCGAGGTTTGGGATGTAGAGCCAGAGCACACTAAGGGCTAGACAGGTACAGTGTCTGAAATCACATGAGGTCTGGTATAGACCTAAGTATTCCCATGCAGTGGGAGCTGTCAGAGTTAGGAGCCAATTCGGGGAAGTGGGTTCTCAAGTTTTTTTTGAGAGGGACTGGCAGTAGGTGTTGCTATGCAGGGTCAGGACTTCACTATAGGTGTTGTAGGTTTGGATGTGGTAGGGTACTCGGATGATAGGTGGTACACCATGGGATGTGTGGTGGGTTGTCTTCAGGTGGGAGCTTTAAGAGGGATACAAACCAGGAAATAGATTAGACAGAGTACAGGTACAGGTATAGTGCAGCTGTTTATCTCCAAGTAGGAGATTGTTAGGATTGTGGAGCTAAAAGCTTCACTGATGCAAACAAGAGAGGAGGTTACTGAAGGTTGCTGAGTTGCAGAGAAGTTGGGGTCGGTCTGATCAGCCGACGTCGGCAGGATAGCATAGAGAAGCAACTGACGTCGGTCATATATCGGTTGACGTCGGTCACCTCCAGGCAGACAGGGACCGACGTCGGTCGCCTGTGTGGTTCGACTGCGAGCTAATTATGGGTAGTTAGCTAACGAACCAAGTGTTTGCATGATGAGTGCTAATTTTAGACTCATAGCTGTAGATCTAATTATTGTAATTAGATGTCTAATTATTGTTTGATGAGATCTATATAATAGACTCATGGTTGTATTGGAAAAGTGGGCTAGTTTGAGTTGAGCAAAGTTTGTTCCTTCTGTGTGTGAGGTGAGCAAGTGGGTTCCTCCTAGTTCCATAGTAGTACCAGGTGTGTTGGTGCTGGTTTGGAGAGTCAGCTGGATTCTTTAGGAGTGTAGGATCTTGGTCACAGTTGCATGGCCTATATAGGAGATCTACATGGTAAGTAAGATCATTGATCTGCAGGTGTATGTGTGTGCAAGGTCAAGGTTCACAGGTGAGCAGAACCGTTGTTTGATTTGTAGGTGTGTAAGATCATATAGACAGCAACACAATAGGGAGCAGTATCAGGCATGATCTACTTGGAGTACAGGTGTGTACTCAGATAGAGCAAGAGAGGAAGGCAAGGGAGTTCCTTCCATAAGTATGGTCTGTTGAATTGCAGGGTGTTACAGATTCATGGGAGATCTACTTGAAGTACCTTGAGTACTTGTGGAGCACGTGGAGTGCATGGAGCACTTGTGGTGTGTGTGGAGCATGGGAGGTGAACACCAACTCTGTATTTGAGTTGGGTGTTGGGACTTGTGAGAGGGAGAGCTTTGGTGAGAAGATTTACTATTCACTTGAGGTGTGGGAAACCTCTGTAAGGTGGTGGAGAAGATGTGGGATATTCTCTATTGTATTTTTTTCTGTATAAAGTGTTAATATAAGTTGTGTATTGTCTCTCATATGCTGTGTTATTCTGAATTCTAGTTACTTGGCGAATCTGGTTTATTTCTGCATATTAAGTTGCTTGGTATTTGGTAATCAGTTGTATGCTTCCAGTGTTTCGCATCCCTGACAATTGAAAACAACATCATGGCTCTTAATTATCTTGTTAGTTTCTATTTTCCTTATCGACGTGCACAAAGGCTTCACAACCAAAAACTTTGAGAAATGAGAGATCTACCTTTTTACCTATCCATGCCTCTTCTAGAATTCCACCATCCAGAGCTGTAGAGGGTCCTCTATTAATCAGGTACACTGTATTGTCAATAGCTTCTGCCCAAAACTCTAAGGGCAAACTAGCATGCAATCTCATACATCTTGCACACTCCATGATTGTTATGTTCATCCTTTCATCAATACCATTCTGTTAAGGTGTCCTTGGAAACCATTATTTACCTATAGATTCCATGCATATAACAATACCAGTTGAACTTATAGTTGCAGAACTCACCACCATTGTCAAATCTCAGGCACTTCAATCTTCTGCCTGTTTCATTCTCAACCATAGCTTTCCAAATCTTAAAAGTCTCAAATACATCAAATTTTTTCTTAATACAATAGATCCATACCTTTCTTGTAGCATCATCTATGAATGAAACATAGTACTGTGATCCTCCAATAGAAGCAACTTGAGCCGGTCCCCACACATCTGTGTGAACAAGCTGAAACTTATGCTTCTTCTTTGTTGACCCAATCTTGAGAAAACTCACTCTCTTCTATTTTCCAAAAACATAGTGCTCACAAAAATTCAGATCTATGCTTTTCAAATCTGAAAGCTTACCTTTAGACTCAAGAATTGACATTCCCTTCTCACTCATGTGGCTAAGCCTTGAGTGCTACAATTTTGCATCCACATCTGAAGTAGATAATACAGAAGGAGAATTGTTAGTAACATAATTACATAAATAGAGAGTACCTACTCTTTTACCTCTGGCCATAACAAGTGCACCCTTGGTCACCTTCCAAGATTCAGCTGTGAGAGTTACTGTACAACCCTCATCCCCTAACTATCCTACAGAAATCAAATTCCTCTTCAAGCTAGGAACATGCATAACATCTCTCAACACCCATGTGTTGCCATTCTAAATTTTCAGCTACACTTTACCTTTGCCAATAATTTTACAAGGCTCATCATCCCCTAAATACACTATTCCAAAATCTCCATGGATATAGTCACTAAAATATTCTCTATTAGGGGTAGCATTAAAAGATGCACCAGAATCTAACACCCAAGATTCTATATTATTATGTAAAGAGAATATTAAAGCATCTTGTCCAATACCTGTAACCTTTGCTTCTTCTTTTCCTTCATGCTGATTATCCTCCTTAGGCTTTGACCATCAATCTCTGCTTATGTGCCCCATCTTTCCACAATTCCAGCATTGTGGCTTCCTACCATTTCTGGATTTGGATCTACCTCTCACCTTAGACTTAGATCTTGATCTCTCTTTTTTGCCTTCCCCTGCTCTCAAAACTTAAAGCATTCCCTAATGTTTCCTTTATGTTTTTCCTACGAATTTCCTCATTCAAGATAACACTAACAACATCCTCTAATTTTAAAATATTTGAAGCAGATGCAATATTACTAATTGCCATTACTAAGCTATGCCATCTTTTAGGCAAAGAACATAAAATTAAAAGAGCTTTAATTTCATCATCAAATACAATATTGACTAAACTTAATTGATTTACAATTCCATGGAAATCATTCAGGTGATTAGATACAAATCCACCTTCCTGCATACGCAAATTAAATAACTGCTTCATAAGATATACCTTATTAGAAGCTGAGGGTTTTTCATACAAATTTGCTAAAGTAGTCATCAACTCTACCGTTGTTTTTGCCTATGATAAATTAGATTTCACAGTAGATGCTAGACTTAGTCTTATAGACCCCAGAGCCTTTCTGTCAAGAACTTCCCATTATTCATCATCCATGTTTGTGGGCTTCTTTGCAATCCCACCTAACGGTAAGTATAGATCATTCTAATACAGATAGTCATCTATCTGCATTCTCCAATGTTGATAATTTTTGCCATTGAACTTCTCCATTCTCAGTTTTCTTTCTTCTGCCGTTGCTTCTCCCACTCAAACAAAAATCCCTATAGAAACTCCTATGAGTAACCTGTAATCAATACACACTACATAGATCTGAACCACTTGTTAGTAAACCTGAGCTCTGATACCATTTATTGGATATCAAGCTCTGAACCTGCAACCAAGGCTCTGATACTAGTTTTTTGGGATCAACCAACAATTTGATTACACTTATGAAAGTAATAAACCATAGAATTAAATCAGATAGATAAGTAACTAGAATGATAAATAGCAAGAACAAGAGATACAAGAAACCACCCTGAAAACTTGTATTAAACTCTTTACAGAAGGAATACAATTGAAGAAACTTCTTTCTTCCACACCTCTCTTAGATGTACAGATCTCTCTCTAGATATCTTTCCCTCAAGAGCTCTCTCTCTCAAGTATAATCAACTCCAACAACCTAGATTGATTCACCTATACAATTATGTACTGTTCTTTCAGCATTCACATATAATAAGCTAAGAAGATCGAATTCTACATATAGAATTAGGAGACTTGAGCATGAATTTACAACCAATAGTTAAGCCTCTTGAACAAGGGCTCTAAAAATAGTCTTACTAATAATAGAGATGCGGACTTAAGACTACAACTTAATCTCATCATGCAAACACTCAGTTCTATCCTCAAAAATAGCTCTCTGGATGCACAGGTAACCAACGTCAGTTCTTGCCTGCTTGCATGTGACCGATGTTGACCGATCCCTGCCGATGCCAGCATCTCTTGAACTGCACCTGACTAATGTCAGTCACTCCTGACCGACGTCGGTGAGTGTGTAAACCTGCAACTATTAAAATGTGCTCCTTGGTGAAGCTTTTAGGCTCCACACCTTAACACCTATATTATTTAATACTTGAGATTTGAAGATCATCTAGACCAATCTATTTTTGTGATACCCTATTGGTTATTGTGAGTTACTTGGGGTTTTTCAAGAATTTCCACTACTTGAAACCTAAATCTTGCTTAGAGGTACTATTTAGAACATCAAGTTGACTCTTTTATTCAACCTTTCTAAACTAGTTAGAATAACTACTAAGTGTTGAAAAAATCTTATCAAGTTCTTCCAAAGTTAGGTATAACTAATGTTAGGATCAAAAGGATCAGAAGAAGAAATAGCTAGAGTGGAAGTGCAAGCAACTCAGATTGAAGAAGTCCCTAAATTATCACTTGAAGAAATCCTAGAACCAAGTAGGAAGGGTAAAACAAAATATAAGAGAGACAAATATCAAGAGCCAAATATGAATTATGAGTATAAGGGGTATCTTATTGAATCATGTATCACTTCTAAGTTGACCAAAATAAGTGATACAAATATGGGGCATGTATGTGTAGACTGAGTTGTTAGAGAGATCCAAGTCTATAGTCAAGACTTTACTCATGTAGGCAATGACTAATAGTGGGATTATTCAAGATTCAACTTTCCTAATTTTATCTCAACTTCTTAAATTTGTCTTATCATGTACCAAGTATTATAATTCCTTTACTAGGATTGTGAGAGATGTTGTTGGTAATGTAGTGATGAGATTGGTTGTTCAATATCTTAACTATTTTTTGAAGATCCCATAAACATGTAAAATCCTAGTATAACAATGGAAAAAGATAAATTTCAATGGGAAAATAAAATAATATAGTGCTTTAAAATAATGAACACAAACTACCTAAATAAAGCTAAGCAAGCTTCAAGATTTCTAAAGTAAATAGTAAGATCAAACTTGATTTAGGAAGTAGATGACTTTACTCAGTTGTTATGTAGAATCAATGGATAAAATAATGTTAAGTGTTTTTCAATATGGATGTAGACTTACATTATAGACATTGATGTC
Source organism: Torreya grandis (assembly GCA_037957365.1). Lineage (NCBI taxonomy): Eukaryota > Viridiplantae > Streptophyta > Pinopsida > Cupressales > Taxaceae > Torreya > Torreya grandis. The sequence goes on along the minus strand of JARHVA010004079.1, from coordinate 142,267 downwards.
AATAGGAGTTTTGTAATGATTGTGTGGGCCAGGCTGATAAGCAACAACATAGACCTATAGTTGAGTAATGTATTATAGAATTTTGATTTCAATATGACCTCATATCTGGTATATGTTTTAGTTTTAAATGGAACATTTTCTAGGATAAATATAAAAGGGATGCTATCAAATGAGCCTATATATGAATATTATGGTCCTTTTTGAGTACTACAAGCATTATAAGATAGTAAATGATAGATTCTTCTCTAAAATCTTTTTCAAGTTAAATATAAATCTAAAGTAAAAGAGAGTATTTGATGCATCATGGGATGCAATTTCCTAGTTTGGGTGCAATTTAACTCAATTCCTTAACTTTACATATATAAGAGTTGGGGGTTTCTCAAGCACACAAGTCAAATTACCTAGATACCCTAGTGACAAGTGGATTCTTATGGAGTTGTGTATGTAGCTTATTGAATTACATGACTTATAGTCAAAGGCTCACCATCCCGCTATTAATTTTCCTATTTTTATTGGTCATTAACACTATCCCAATATTTATGAATCAAATAATGTACAAAATGAGATGTACCACAATTATAATCAGACACATTTTGTAGCTAGGGCTAATTTTGATTATAAAGGTGTAGCTCATAATACAATTTCTCTAGATTACATGCATATTCCTGTAATTGAGGATTATTGGATTGATTTTAGGGATGAGTTTGGTGTGAAAAGAAAGGATAATAGTAGGTTAACTATTGAACAAATTTATAATTTTGTTCTAGCTACAATTCTAGAAGATATGGAAGATGATATAATTATAGAAAGTGATGCCTACTATGCAGTAGGAGGGGATAATGCCCCACTTCTAGAGATTGTTTTTGGTAAAACCAAGTTAAGACTATTATAGATATAACTTCAAATTCTCTAGCCATGAATTACACATGGCTTCTCAACAAAGTCTATTTTTGAAGGAGTTGATGAAATAAACCACTCATGTAAGTCAAAAGAGAAAATAAATAGCACGGGGAGAAAATAGCCAAGGACCCACAAAAAATTTGAAGTTGAAGAGAAATGTTGATGACACATATTTTGTAGTAAAAGATAAAGAGGAAATTTAGCTAGCTATCACCATACCTCCTTTGGTCTCTTCTATTGTTACCACTACTCCCACTATTCCCACTTCCACTATACCTACCATAAATCCATTGATACTTATGCCACCTCCAAAGTCTCATGACATTAAGATTTTTAAAAAACCCATTTAGAAAGAAACTGATGTTACTCATCCTCCTCTTATTCCATCTTCTCCACCTACTTCTCCACCTCCACCTCCTTCAGAAGATCAACCCACCACTAAAAATGAGATAGAAAAAGTAACTGATAAAGAAGTGACCCAATCTCAAGAGGCACTACAAATAATCAAAAATAAGTATTTGAACCTAAGAAGGAAGCCAGAGAATGGGTAATGGCTAAAAAAGTGAAGGAAGTTGAGATAATGAAGCAAGTTGAACATGAGAAGGAGATGATAGAGTAAGAAAAAGAGAAAGAATTTGAGAAAGGAAAAGTAGTAGAGAAAGTGATAGAGAAAATAAAGGAGATGAAAGTTGAGAAAGAGAAGGAAATAGAGAATGGAAAATAAAAACAAATTACTTCCATTATTGGTCAAGTTACTCTAGTGACGTAGGAAGTTCCTTATTAAGAGATAATGGAGATAAATAACCAAAAACATATGGTAATTCATATAGACACTTCCACTAATATGGATTCATATTTTTGGTTGGTAATGCAAACAACTCCTAAGTGTAGATAAGTGATAAATCTAGAAAAAATTCATTTTTAGATGTTGAAGAGTTTGGATAAAAAAATAAAGAATCTTAAGACCACCAAGGTAACTTAAAAATTGATAATTGAGCCTAAAAAATAAAATTTTATAGAGGTATCAGTCCCTCCATAGGGCATGAATCAAAGTGAAGTCATTAAAGGTGACAATAATTACAAAAATGTCTCTTGGATAAGTTACCATAAAGGCTTTGAAATAAGATACACAAACCTTAATTGATACTCTTTTTAAGAATTTTGATGAGGAAAACGCTGCTAAGGCCAAGTTGAAAGAAAAAAATTCCAAATTATGTGAAATAGTTGCTAAACTTGCAAGGTCTATTCTATAGTAATCAGTTCTTTTGGTAACTTCAATTGGTTAGTAAGTGATAACTGAGGTAAATGAAACTAGAGATAAGGCTAAGGCCATTGATGAATGGATGGAGAAGATGCATCAAAATACCTAGAAGCTCTTTCCTAAATTTTTAGGTATTCATATTGATATTGTAAATAAATTAGAAAAGACAAAGGTAGTAATGAAGGAAATAGAGAATGAGAATGGAATATCTGAGCTGCAATAAGAGAGTCTACAAATAATAAGTACTTTAAGTGAGAAAGTTTGGATCGAATAAAAGATTGTCCCTAAAGGATAAATAAATAAAGTAAAAGAAGAAGAATACATCCTATCTTTTTGTATGCATATTCTTGAGGTAATATGTAAATAAATGAAGAATTTATAATAAGAAGCTCATAATGAAAAGGTGAATCTAGAATATTATCTCTTTGGTCTCACTAATATTTGGTCTGATAATACCCCAAAGACATCTAAACAGTTATGTCAGTAGTTCAATCAAATAATGGAAAAGGCCACAACTCCTTTCATATTTAAATCTATAAAGGAGTTAATCAAATGTCAAAACGAAATAAAGAGTCTTGAACCAAGACTTGAAAAGATGAAAGTTCATAGTAAAAGGTTGGAAAGAGAAATGCTAAGATTTAAGACTGAAAGGTAATCACTTGCTAAACTAGATGATGTAGCAATATAGTTGATGATGTCTCAATATATCGAATATAGAGAGAAGTGTATATCTAAAGTCCATGATGTGGAATAATTGTTGTTACTCTTCTTCTCAAAAATTTATTCTTTCTTCTTTCCATTTTATTCCATTTGATTTATAACATAACTTTGTTAAGATTAATTACTTTAAGTAAACTCATTTAATGGAGTTACTTGTCAAGGTGTATTGCTTTAGAAAATTGTAAGACTTGAGTAACTTGGTTAAACTCCATTACTTGGAGTTATTTTGTAAAAACAAATTACTTGAGTGAATGCTACTAGGCATGCAAAGTAGTTATGTTTAATATAAATAGTGAGACCAAGAAGCGCTACATTTCACTAGTTATTGCATGCCACATAGGAGAAATTTGAGGAAAATGCCTCTCAATGGTTCCTAGTTTTTAGCACAACACATGGTTTTGAAGGAGTTGTTTCCTATTTGATTTTGACATCTATTTTTTTATAAATATAAGTGAAGGCTTGTGTGCCTAGAGGATGGTAATTTTTGCATAGCAATTGTAACTAAAGCAAGATAATTTAAGCAATATAAGCTTTTTGTTTAGATTTTTGAGTTTTTCTTTTATATGAAATTGGCTCAAAGTGAATGAAAAAGAAGTTTTATGTGGAACTTTATGTCTTAGGAGATAATTTGGTGGATTTGTGAAGATTAAAATGGTAAATGTTATGTTATATTTAAATCTTAATCTGAATTCTAGTCTTTCTTAATCATTTTATAAAAATATTATCATCTTTTGAATGTTTATTTACTTGTACAAATTCAATAAGATCTATAAAATTGCTTATTGTGAAGTACAACTTCTCTCTTCTCACATGTTCTAGTCTTTCATTCTCAATGTCCAAAAATTTGTTTACACATTGTATAAAACAATTGCTTACTTATTGTAAAATCACTTTGTTATAGTTCATGAACTCTGATTAAAGTAATACCCTAAAAATAAGACAACTTACACATAATCTGTATAATTTATAAATAAATAAGAGATATAGATAATTTGAAGTAAATGGACATAAACATATATGAGATTCACCATAAATGAAGGGGATTTAATCCCATGACTACCTAGGTACTTTTCATATCCTGTAAAATATCTATCCAATAGTTTTTGGTGACTTTGCTCAGGATCGAAGAACTAAACTTTAAAAATCCAAAAATAGATTACTCCTTAAAGTCAAGATAGGCAAAGTTAATGCTTAGTTTTCTAAAATTTATGTGATTTTCAAACCATTCATCTTAAGTGATGCATGTTAAGCAAGTCATGCACCTCTAAGTAAAGTGTATCCTTGCTAAAGTTAACTCCACTTTCTAATAATAGATTCATCACTTTTTATTGAATTACTTCATGTCTAGAAGTTACATTTTATTTAAATGCCTTGTTTATCTTGAAATTGTTGCATGTCAATTTAACACCACCCAAGTCTTTGACTATAAACCAAATTGCTTGAGTAATCCCCAGAAGAAACTTTAAACTTCAAACTAGCAAATCAACCTTTTACTAGAGTAAGGAAAACTCAAGGCCAATCAAATTTTTTCTTTGAATTGCAAGAGAATTTCAATTTTAGCTTTCCTATTTAAAACAAAACATGAAGAGTTAGTCTCTCACCTATGAGACAAGTGTAGATCCCTATGAATCAAATTCAACACAACTCTTTAGGAATAATCCAACCCATAAATCCTTAGTTTCTTATTCCCAAAAGAGTGGAACAACAAATTCTCATCCCTTAAGGGATAGCGATTGGTCCTCTCAATTTGACTTCAGCTCTCCATGAATTGCGAAAGGGGTCAAGAAATAATTTCACAAAGTTCATGAGTGATGGAAAATAAAATCTAAATGATAATTTTGTTTCTTTTTTATATATTGTGGAGTAATTGGCTTTAAACATTAAGATGTCTCAATCAGACTCTTCATCAAGACCTTGTATGAATTAGCTGTAGAATGGTTTTACCATTTAGATCCTTGCACTATAATTAATTTGGTTACCATGTGTGATTAGTTTGAAAAGAGATTTAAGGCTATAGAATATTCATATATATATTGCTTACCCAACTAACTCATCTCAAGAACGAACAACATGAGCACATGGAGGATTTCATTGTCAAGTTTAATAGATTACTCTATAAATTTCCTCAAGCTATCCTTCCCATTAGATATAATAAAAATGTTTCTTCATCAATTCCTAGCTACTAAAAGCTAGATATCAGTTACATCAAGCACATCTGACTAATTTAGTAGTAGCTCAAAATATTGTTATTGAGGTTAAAGATGACTTGATAATAGCTAGAAAGATCAAGAAAACAAATTATAAGAGTGATTCTTATACTTTAAGCACATTACAGACCACTAATCCCCTATTATATAAGTTGGATAATGACTTGATACAAGTCAAAAGATAAATTTATCAAGGTACCCATGCTCCCCCTACTAGGAATTCACATGCACATAATTTTAATAATCATAATAAAAACCACATTATTGGTTTGACACAAAGATTGGAAATTAAAGATGCTCCCAAAAATCACCTAGATATGAATGAAGAAGATCAGATGACTGATGATACTCATCAAAGTCTTGCTGATGGGGATGACTTTATAGATCCTACTAATGACTCTAACATAGGATATCTTGAATATGAGTTAGAAATTGACTATGAAGCATTTAAAGAGTACCATAGTCACTCTTTTTCAATTTTTACAAGGTCACAGGCTCAACAAGCTAGTGAAAAATCTTCCAAGGAGCAAGAGAAAGAGAAAGGAGACTCTAAATTAGATGTAAGCATTATTTAAAGAGGTAGTCATCTACCTTCTTTTTTAGCTGCAAGAAATAAGTATGTATCTTCTTCTTTTCAAACTCATAAGCCAATGACTCATAATTCTAAAGTTAATCCTACTCTATCTACATATATCCCCTCTTTTGACATAATTAATCACATAAAGAAAACCAAAATTCAAATATTAGAAGTTGAGTACTTAAGGTCTTATCCAGATTAGTTGAATAGACTAGTCAAGTATGTTCAAACTAAAGGGTCAAACAATTTAGTTAATGCCTCTAAAGGTATCTTGCCTACTCCAAAATAGTCTACTTATCAAAATAATTCTAAAAATACTTTTCCCACATTTATTTCTACATCTAAAAGGATAGAGACATTTTATGTGTCTTTTTTATTAACATGTTCAAGTTGATAAATTATATCTTGGACTCTAGAGCCTCAGATAATGTTATGCCAGCTAAAGTAGCTAATGATCTTGGCCTCACTTTGAATAAGATGATAAGTATATGTTAAGAAATGGATAGACAAGTTCCCATCTTTGGATAAATCAAAGATGCCTAAGCTATCCTATCAACTTTCTCAAGTGAAAGACTCAAAATGATAATTTTGGTTGTGGATATTCTTGTCTCTTATGGAATGTTGCTAAGTAAAAAATTATACAAGGATCTAGGTGGATAATTCAAGATGGATTGGTAATGTGCTCACATTCAAATCAAATGAGTAAATTATAAATTGAAACTTGAAAAGAAGTCCGAGTATGCAATTTCAAATTTTGATGATCCAAGGTCACAAATTATTTTTGAATAATTAGATCATGGAGTCTACTACCTTGAATTGGGCAAGGAGATCCAAGGACTAAAAGAAACAAAAATAGAAGAAGATAAGATATGGATGCTATATTTTCATGGAAACTACAATTTTATTGGTTTAGGTTTAAGGGTAGTATTGACATCACCTAACGGTAAAGTATTCCCTTATTCTTAAAAACTCATGTTTGAAAGCACTAATAATACAATAAAATATGAGGCACTATTGTTAGGACTTGAACAACCAAAGGAAAAAAGAGTAAGACTCCTAAAAGTAGAAGGCAATGTTGAGTTAATAGTAAGACAACTATGTGGCACATATCAAGTGAAAAAAGATAATCTAAGGCACTACCATGATCGAGTTCTAAGTGTAACAATCAACTTTACAATTTTTTCAATCAACTTAGTTCCTCATGATCAAAACTCTAGAGTTGATTCACGTTTAGTTATTACATCTCTACTTAGGCCAAACCAATAGCCAACAATTTTTTAAGAGGAAAAATATAAAGTATAAATGGTCTACTTTCTAAAGGTCCTAGATAATGTTGACAAGTGGAAAATTTTTAATGATGATAAGAAAGTAGATGTATTCTTTGGGCAACAAGATAACTTTGAGTAACTATAATTTGAAGAAAGTAGTTGATTTCCATGCTAGAAAATAACATGTACCATTAACCTTAACATTAATAATAGTCAAGATATAATTTAATTTAAGGGAAATAAAATCCCTAAAGAGTTATTTTTTTAGAATAAATCTTTGACAAGCATGATCAATTTCTAAATAAAAAGAAAGAATATGGTGATAGTTCCTCTTTGAAAGTACAATAGATTAATCTAGGTATTGAAGAAGAGCCTAGGATGGTCAAAATTGGAAAAAAAATTCTCAAGAAGAAAAGGAAGCATTCATTGAGCTTCTCAAAAGATACATTGATGTGTTTTCTTGGTCCTACAATGACTTGAAGATCTTCTAGCCAGATGAGGAACAACACGATATTCCACTTCAGCCAAAAGTAAATCCTTTCAAGAAAAAGTTATGACATCATAACCCCACCATATTAGGTACTATATATGCTAAAATACATAATATTATTGATGATTAGATCATGTATCCAATTCACCATTCAAAATGGTTAGCTAATAAAGTCCCAATGAGAAAGAAAAATGGAGAAATATGCTTATGTGTTGATTTTTGCAATCTAAATCAAGCTTCTTTGAAAGATAACTACCCATTAACCATTATGGATCACACCTTGTAATTAGTTACTAATTTATAGGTGTTGTCCATGTTAGATGGATTTTTGAGATACAATCAAATAAAAGTGGCTAAAGAAGATCAATACAAAACAACTTTTACAATGACATGGGGGATGTTTGACTATCAAAAGATGCATTTTGGACTCATAAATGTTGGAGTAAATTTTTAGTGAGAAATGGATCTAGAATTTTCTCATATTAAGAACAAGATTATTGTGGTATACCTTGATGACTTGATAGTCTTCTCCAAAAAGAGAGGTAATCATTTGGTTGATCTAGAAGTACTCATCTAGTGTAGGAGACATGGGATTTATTTGAATCCCAAGAAATAAATATTTGTTGCGATTGAAGGAAAACATCTCTATCAAATTGTCTCAAAGGAGGGGAAAAGATTAATCTAGAATGAGTCAAATCTATTCAAAGTTTACCTATGCCTATGTCCAAGAAAGAGGCTCATTAATTATTTGGTAAGGTGAATTTCTTAAGAAGATTCACTCTTGATTTTGTTGAGTTGACTCACCACATATTTGATATGATGAAAAATAAGTAAGACTTCAAATGGAATGATAAAGGTAAGTTTTCATTTGAAATAATTAAATCAACTATAGCTAAAGCTCTAGTGCTAGTTTCCCTAGATTTTAGTAAAGAATTCATTATTTATTGTTACTATTCTAAACATACCATGTCAGCCATACTCTTACAAAATAATGATGAGGGTATTGAATCCCATATAGCTTTCATGAGCCAACCATTGAAAAGATTTGAACTAAAGTATTTAAATATGGAGAAACATGCCTTTGTTGTAGTCAAAGTATGCAAATTTTTTAGGTACTAATTTTATCTTCACATACTAAAGTCTATGTGCCTAACACTACAATAAAATCAAATCTAACACAATAGGAACTAGGATTACTGAGAGGCACTTTGTTAGATAAGGTACAAGAGTTTAATATTGATATCAAACAATGAATCTAGTAAGAGGAAGAGTCTTATGCCAATTGATGACAAAGAGAAGACCTAATGATAAATATACAATAACACTTTCACTCCAAGCTGAATTAGATGAAGATTTGCCTATGGTGATATTTTGTAATCTTGTGGATGAATGGTACAACTAGATTTCTTACTTCCTAACTTATGGAGAATTTTTAACTGATCCAACACATAAGGAACAATGTACCATCAATCTAAAGTCAAAGGATTATGTACTTTAGGATAATAGATTGTACAAAAGAGGAATTGATGGTGTCTTCCTCTAATGTGTAGATAAAGAGTAGAAATAGAGACTTCTAGAATAATTTCATGATAAAGCATATGGAGGCCACTTTTTAATGTGAGTCATAGCACACAAAATCTTATGAGCAAGGTAGTTTTTTTATACCCTTTTCCAAGATACTTTTGACTGGGTTGCTAAGTATCAAGTGTGTTAGCATTTTGTGGGATGAATCGAGTTATCATCTTTTCCCTTAAAACTAATTATAATCAATGAACCATTATAGTAGTGGGGTATGAATTTTATTGGCTTGCTAAATCCTTCTTCAAGTATTGGACATTATTATGTTTTAAATGCAACTAATTACTTCAGCAAGTGGGTAGAATCCATTTCAATCAATCATGCCACTTTTGAAGTGGTTTGTGATTCCATCAAAGAGAAAATTATAGTAAGGTTTGTGTCCCACATAAGATAGTAATAGATAATGCATCAAACTTTTATTCAGTAGAACTAAATTATTTGTGTTACTCATATGAAATAGACTGGTTCATGCTTCAAATCACTATCCTTAAGGAAATGGTAAAGTTGAATCAAGTAACAAGAAATTGATGACCATCATTCATAAGTTAGTGGATAATAATCAATGAACCTGGCATAAGAAGTTGTTTGATGCACTATGGGTTGATAGGATCACCCCAAAGAAACCCATTAGTATGTCATGTTTTTAGTTGTTATATGGAACAAATGTTGAGATATTAACCACCATAGAGTTTTCTACTTTATAATTATCCAAAACTATTGAAGATGTAACTTATCAAGATTCATTTGTTAAGAGGATCATGTTTCTCACTGAACTACAAGAGATTCATATTCAAATTATTAACCTACTGAATAATCATCAAATGAAAGTGAATAATATATTTGATATGAAAGGTCAAGATAGATAGTTTGAAGTTGGTGACTTGGTCCTCCTATGGGATAAATATAATGAACAAAAAAGGAAGCAAGGTAAGATTGACTCACTACAGAAAGGCCCTATTACTATAAAGAGCATTGTTGGAAGAGATAGCTTCATCCTAGCTTATCAAGATGGAATTAAACTACTCCTACTTTTCAATGGATAGCACTTGAAGCTCTACAAGTATTGAATAGTAGGGTAACACTTGTATGCATATAAATAATTTTTTAGTCTTTCATTTGTTTTGTTGTTTTTTATTTTCTATTTGTTTGTTTGTTTTGTAGCTTTTGTGATTGAGTTTTTGCAAAGACTCCATACCCAATAGATAAGACTCAAAACTAAAGATACTAGGATCTCATCCTTATTTCTTTCTTCTTGATATAAAAAAAGATGTCCTCAATTAGATCCATATAGTTTCCCTAATGTTGGGGGATCAAACCAACAATAGATTACAATTGTGACAGCAATAAACGCGGAAATAAATCAGATAGATAAGTAACTGAAATGATAAATAGCACAGAACAAGATATACAAGAAAACACCCTGAAAACTTGTATTGAAACTCTTTACAATAGGAATACAATGAAGAAACTTCATTCTTCCACACCTCTCTCAGATGCACACAAGATCTCTCACTAGATCTCTATTCCTCAAGAGCTCTCTCTCAAGTACACTCAAATCCAACAACCTGGATTGATGCAACTCTGTACTGTCCTTCAAACATTCACAATGTTCTACTCTTACAGTTCTACACTCTTTTACCTCATCTAAGCTAAGAAGATCTTTCCTACATATAGAAATAGGAAACTTGAGCATACTCTTACAACAAACAGTTAAGCCTCTTCAACAAGGGCTCTAAAAATAGTAATGCTAATAATAGAGACGCAAGCTTGAGTCCACGACTCAAACTTATCATGCAAACACTCGCTGCTATCCACAGATATAGCTTTCTAGACACGCAAGTAACCGATGTCGGTTCCTGCCTGTTCGCCCGTGACCGTCGTCGCTCGACCCTACTACCAACGTCGGCACCTCTGCAACTACTACTGACCGACGTCGATCGCTCCTGATCGATGCCGACGTCTGTGTAGACCTGAACCTATTTTAGTATGCTCCTTGGTGAAGCTTTTAGCTCCACACCCTAACAATCTCCCACTTGGAGATAAACCAGCTGCACCAACCTGTACAACAACATCTTCTAGCTCCTCCATCTTCAACTCAATCATGAAGACCAATAGAAGTTGAATGAAGATTTAACTTCTCCTTCGTAACCGGCTTTGTTAGCATATCAGTAGGATTCTTGTCTGTATGGATTTTCTCCAACTTCAACTCACCATCTTCCAATACCTGCCATATAGTGGTACCTTAGCTGTATGTGCTTGGTTCTTGAGTGAAAAATTGAGTTCTTAGCCAAATGGATTGCACTCTGACTATCACTATACAATCTGCAACTCCCATGCTCCCTTCCAAGCTCTTCCATGAACCGTGTCATCCATATCATCTCCTTGCTAGCATCTGTGGCTGCAATATATTCTGCTTCTGTAGTTGACAAGGCTACAACCTTCTGCAACTTGGATATCCAACTAACTGCCGTTCCACCTACAGTAAAAACATAACCTGTGGTGCTCCTTCTGCCATCCAAATCCCCTGCCATATCTGAATCTACATAACCATGTAGAGAAGTATCTGAACCTCCATAGCATAAGTGCCTATTGTTGGTTCCTCTCAGATATCTAAGGATCCATTGAACTGCCTTCCAATGTTCCTTACCTGGATTGGCCATATACTTGCTTACTACTCCCACTGCTTGGGCAATATCTGGTCTGGTGCACACCATTGCATACATCAAACTCTCTACTGCGGAAGAATATGGAACCTTACTCATGTACTCTACCTCATCATGTGAATTGGGACATTGTTCTTTACTTAACTTAAAATGTCCAGCCATAGGTGTACTTACCGATTTTGCATCCTGCATATTAAACCTCTCCAACACCTTATTCACATAATCTTCTTGAGACAATATCAACCTGTGATTTTTCCTGTCTCTCTTAATGCTCATGCTAAGGATCTTCTTCGCTGCTCCCAAATCCTTCATAGCAAACGTTTGAGCTAACTTCTCCTTAAGCTCAGAGATATCCTGCATGTGAGACCCTGCAACCAGCATGTCATCTACATACAACAATAGAATAATATATCTACCATTATCAAATCTCTTAAAATACACACAATGGTCTGATTGACACCTACTGTAGCCATGCTCAGTCATAAACCTGTCAAATTTCAAGTACCATTGCCTTGGAGCTTACTTGAGGCCATACAAGCTTTTCTTCAACCTGCACACAAACTTCTCCTTACCCTTGACCTCAAATCCTTCTGGCTGCTCCATATAAATTTCCTCATCCAAATCTCCATGAAGAAATGTTGTCTTAACATCTAGCTGCTCGAGATGCAAATCCTCAAAAGCAACCAAAGACAATACAACCCTTATAGAAGTCATCTTAACAACAGGAGAAAAAATCTCACCAAAGTCAATACCTGGCTTTTGTGCAAATCCTTTTACTACTAATCTGGCCTTATATCTCATCTATCCATCCTCACTTTCCTTCAACCTGTAGGTCCATCTGTTCTTCAGTGTTCTCTTACCAGCTGGCAATTCAACCAAATCCCATGTTTGGTTCTCTCTTAAGGACTCCATCTCCTCAACCATGCCACGCTCCCACTTACTCCTGGACTCCACCTGTAATGCTTCTTCAAAACTCTCTGGTTCTCCACCATCAGTTAGCAATAAATAATATAAGGAAGGAGAATATCTAATTGGAGGCTTACTTACCCTTTCAGACCTCCTGATGGGTGTCTTGGACTCGTTCTCAGCAATCTGTCCACCCAAATTTTCTGACAGTGACCGACCTCGGCCACCTGTAGACCTGTTACTGGCCGACGTCGGTTCTGCCTAACCGACCTCGGTACCTGGTCTACCGACGTCAGTCTCTATGTGACCGACATCGATTTCTGTACTGCTGATGCCGATTCCTAACCTGCCGACGTCGGTCTCTATGTTTTCCTGCAAGTGATTATTTCTTTTTCTCGCGAGCTCATTTTGGACCATAACTTCGTCCAATTCACTATTGCTCTGTCCAGATTGATCCAGCTTCCTTATCTGATCACTGTACATCACTCTTTCATTGAAAACAACATCACGGCTCCTAATTACCTTGTTAGTTCCTAGATTCCAAAATTTGAAACCAAAATCATCTGAGCCATAACCTATAAACGTGCACCTCATAGACTTAGGATCAAGCTTCTTTCTATTTTCCTTATCTATGTGCACAAAGGCTTCGCTACCAAAAAATTTGAGATATGAGAGATCTACCTTTTTACCTATCCATGCCTCTTCTGGAATTCCACCATCCAGAGCTGTAAAGGGTCCTCTATTAATCAGGTACACTGCGGTGTCAACTACTTCTGCCCAAAACTCTAAGGGCAACCCTACATGTAATCTCATACATCTTGCAAGCTCCATGATAGTTCTGTTCATCCTTTCAGCAATACCATTCTGCTGAGGTGTCCTTGGAACCGTCCTTTGCCTACGGATTCCATGTGTATAACAATACAATTTGAACTTAAGACTGCAGAACTCACCGCCATTATCAGATCTCAGGCACTTTAATTTTTTGCGTGTTTCATTCTCAACCATGGCTTTCCAAATCCTAAAAGTCTCAAAAACATCAGATTTCTTTTTAATACAGTAGATCCATACCTTTCTTGTGGCATCATCTATGAATGTAACATAGTACTGTGATCCACCAATAGAGGCTACCTGAACCGGTCCCCACACGTCTGTGTGAACAAGCTACAACTTCTGCCTTTTCTTAGTAGACCCGGTCTTGAGAAAACTAACCTTTTTCTATTTTCCAAATACACAATGCTCACAAAATTCTAGATCCATACTTTTCAAATCTGAAAACATACCTTTAGACTTAAGAATTGACATCCCCTTCTCACTCATGTGGCCAAGCCTTGAGTGCCACAATTTACAATCCACACCTGAAGTAGATAAAACTGAAGGAGATTTGTTAGTAACACAATTACACAAATAGAGAGTACCTTCTCTCTTACCTCTGGCCATAACTAGTGCACCCTTGGTCACCTTCCAAGAATCTGCTGTGAGAGTTACTGTACAACCCTCATCACCTAGCTTACCTACAGAAATCAAATTTCTCTTCAAACTAGGAACATGCATCACATCTCTCAACACCCATGTGTTGCCATTCTACATCTTCAGCTGCACTTTACCTTTGCCAGTAATCTTACAAGGCTCATCATCCCCTAAGTACACTATTCCAAAATCTCCATGGATATAGTCACTGAAATATTCTCTGTTAGGGCTAGCATGGAAAGATGCACTAGAATCTAATACCCAAGATTCTATGTTATTATGCAAACAGAAAATTAAAGCATCTTGTGCAATACCTGCAACCTTGGCTTCTTCCTTTCCTTCGTGCTGATTGTCCTCCTTAGGCTTTGACCAGCAATCTCTGCTTATGTGCCCCATCTTTCCACAATTCCAGCATTGTGGCTTCCTGCCATTCCTGGATTTGGATCTTCCTCTCACCTTAGACTTAGATCTTGATCTCCTCTTGCTCTTTTCTTTTTGCCTTCCCCTGCTCTCAAAATTTAAAGCATTCCCAGATGTCTCTTCTGTGCTTTTCCTGCGTATTTCCTCATTCAAGATAACACTAACAACATCCTCTACTTTCAAAATATTTGATGCAGATGCAGTATTAGAAACTGCCATTACTAAGCCATGCCAGCTTTTAGGCAAAGAACATAATATTAAAAGAGCTTTTATCTCATCATCAAACACTATATTTACTGAGCTTAATTGATTTACAATACCATTGAAATCATTCAGATGAGTAGAAACAGATCCACCTTCATTCATATGCAAATTAAATAACTGCTTCATAAGATATACCTTATTTGAAGCTGAGGGTTTTTCATACATATTTGCTAACGTAGTCATCAACTCTACCGTTGTTTTTGCCTGTGACAAATTAGATGTCACAGTGGAGGCCAGACTCAATCTTATAGACCCAAGAGCCTTTCTGTCAAGAACTTCCCATTCTTCATCCTCCATGTCCTTGGGCTTCTTTGCTATCCCACCTAACGGTAAGTAGAGATCTTTCTGATACAGATAGTCCTCTATCTGCATTCTCCAATGTTGGTAGTTCTTGCCATTAAACTTTTCCATTCTCAACTTACTTTCTTCTGCCATTGCTTCTCCCACTCAAACAGAAATCCCTGCAGAAACACTTGTGAGCAACTTGTAACCTGTAACCAAGGCTCTGATACCACTTGTTGGGGGATCAAACCAACAATAGATTACAATTGTGACAGCAATAAACATGGAAATAAATCAGATAGATAAGTAACTGAAATGATAAATAACACAGAACAAGATATACAAGAAAACACCCTGAAAACTTGTATTGAAACTCTTTACAATAAGAATACAATGAAGAAACTTCGTTCTTCCACACCTCTCTCAGATGCACACAAGATCTCTCACTAGATCTCTATTCCTCAAGAGCTCTCTCTCAAGTACACTCAAATCCAACAACCTGGATTGATGCAACTCTGTACTATCCTTCAAACATTCACAATGTTCTACTCTTACAGTTCTACACTCTTCTACCTCATCTAAGCTAAGAAGATCTTTCCTACATATAGAAATAGGAAACTTGAGCATTCTCTTACAACAGATAGTTAAGCCTCTTCAACAAGGGCTCTAAAAATAGTAATGCTAATAATAGAGATGCAAGCTTGAGTCCATGACTCAAACTTATCATGCAAACACTTGTTGCTGTCCACGAAAATAGCTTTCTGGACACGCAGGTAACCGACGTCGGTTCCTGCCTGTTCGCCTGTGACCATCGTCAGCCGACCCTACTACCGACGTCGACACCTCTACAACTGTTACTGATCGACGTCGGTCGCTCCTGACTGACGTCGACGTCTGTGTAGACCCAAACCTATTTTAGTATGCTCCTTGGTGAAGCTTTTAGCTCCACACCCTAACACCTAAAAGTTCACACTTAGAAATTTTGAGTTAACCCTATTTAAAATTTTACATTTTTTATCTTATGTGAGTCAATTGTCCTTATTAAACTAGTCCCCTGAATAAAGTAGTAGTCTTTAGTAGTTTTTGTTTTGATTAGTTTCTTTTCCCAATTGCTTCAAATTAATCCAAAAGATTGGAAACATTTGCCTAAAATCCATCACTAAAAAACCCATTCGCTCATCTTTCCTAGAAGATAAAAAAAGCTAAGTGTTTGGGTTCATTTCCAATATAAGTTAAGTTATCCAAGCTACCTAACTTATTAAACAAGAAGAAAAATATTCTCATAAGTTTGAATTGCACTATCTAGTTTAAACCAAAATTACCAAACAACTTTACTTTGAATTAAAAGATAAGTAAAGTAGTCCTAAAATCCCACCAAAATTACATAAATCAAATTGGGTTTTTGAAGTAATTTTACTTACCCAAAGCCACAAGTAAAAGTAATGGAAGTTTATGAACCTAAAGTACTCACTAGTCGAGACCAAATAGGGATAGTGAATATAGTTAACTACCAAAATAAAATTAAGTGAAGTAGTTTGAGAAACCTAATAAAAATCTGAAGGATTACATGGCTCCTTCACACATGTACACTACATGTCATTAATGCATTGGAAAATAGAAATATCAATGAATTCCACCTCATTTCCCTCCTAGAATTCAATTTTTTTGACTAAGATGCTACATTTTTAAACCTCAAACTATGGTATTCAATCTTCTAGAGGGATTTTTGATCTAACTCTTCATGACCCATTTGTGTTTAAGGTACTTATATCATATTCCTTTGTTTTTGTGCTTTCATCTTGATTATTTTCTTCTCATTTTTATTTTGTCATTTTTCATTCAATGCCATGAATATTTTATTGTCTGTGTTTGTTTTTGTTGCATCTATTTGTTACTTTTACATGTTTGAGTAGTGTTGTAAAAACATTATAAAAATTCATAAAACACTAAGTACGTGAAAACCCCCTCAAAATATTACAAATATTGAGCCCTATATTAAAAAACTAACTATTAAAACTAGAAAAAAACTTGGGTTTCCCATTACTACTTACTTACTCAAGTTCTTGAGCACAAGTTACCAAAATAAACTCGAGACTCTCAAATTGTCTTACCAACCTATGTTTTCCTTAAACTATTGCTTGTCTAGACTCATGGCTACTCATTGTTTCTACTTCTATAGGTTTTTTTAACCTGAGTTGCTTGCATTAGTAAATCCAAAGTCTAAAACCTTGAGAAACCCATATAACTACTTGAGTGGAACCCAAAATTATAATTACTTATTACTTATACTTTGGTTTTCCCAAATTGAGTTACTTTCCTAAATAAACCCAAAGTAGTTACCCTCAAGAGACCCAAATTCCTCATGACTCACCACTTACTTGGAATCCCAAACTCAAGTAACTAGTTAGGATAAACCTGAAGTCACACATTAAGAGAAACCCAAAGTTGTCCATACCTATTAATTATTACTTACTGAGATTATTGAATACTTGAGATTTGAGTATCATATAGACCAACCTAGGGTTGTGATATATTATTGCTTATTGAGAGTTACTTGGGTTTTTTCAAGAATTTCCACTATTTGAAACCTAAAGCTTGCTTAGAGACACTATTATAAATATCAAGTTGACTCCTTTATTCAACCTTTACAAACCAGCTAGAGTAGTTACTAACTATTGAAAATATCACCTATCAAGTTCTTCTAGAGTTAGTCAGAAGTAATGTTAGGATTAGAAGGATCAAAAGAAGAAATGGCTAGATTGGAAGTGCAAGTAACTCAGATTGAATAATTCATTTAATTAGCACTTGAAAAAATCTTAGATCCAAGTAGGAAGGGTAAAACAAAATCTAAGAGAGTCAAATATCAAGAGCTAAAGATGAAGTATGAGTATAATGGGTATCTTATTTAATCATGTATCACTTCTAAGTTGACTAAAATAAGTGATACAAATATGGGGCATGTATCTGTGACTGAGTTATTAAAGAGATCCAAGGCTATAGTCAAGACTCCACTCATGCATGAAATTAAAAATAGTGGAGTTATGCAAGATGTATCTTTCCCAACCTCAACACAACTTCTTATATTTGTCCTAACATGTGCCAAGTATTACGACTCCCTTACTAGGACTATGAGAGATGTTGCTAGTATGTAGTGATAAGATTGGATGTTTAATATGTTAACTATTATTTGAAGATCCTAGTAACATATAAAATCCTATATGTAATAATGGAAAAAGATAAAATTAAATGGTAAAATAAGATAGCAGAGTGTATTAAAATAATGAATACAAACTACATATAGAAAGCAAAGTAAGCTTCAAAATTCTCATAGAAGATAGTAAGATCAGACATGGCTCAAGAAGTAGACGACATTACTCAGTTTTTATGCAGAATAAATGAAGAAAATAATGCTAAGTGTTTTTCAACTTGGATATATGCTTACATTAGAGCCATTGATGTCAATAGGAGTTCCATAATGATTGAGTAGGCCAAGTTGATAAGTGATAATATGGACCAATAGTTGAGCAATGTATTATAGACTTTTGATTTCAAGCTGACCTCATATCTAGTATATGTTGTAGTATTAAATGGATCCTTTTCTAGGTTAAATACAAAAGGGATGCTAGCAACTAAGCCAATATATGAATATTATCCTCAATTGGTCTTTTTTGAGTAATACAAGAATTATAAAATAGTGACTGATGGATTCTTTTATGAAATCATTTGCAAGTTGAATGTAGATCTAAAGCACAAGAGAGTATACAATGTAGCATGGGATGTAGTTTCCTAGTTTGGGTACGTTTTCATTCAATTCCTCAACTTCACATATATTAAATTTGGGGGTTTCTTAGGCACATTGATCAAATTACCTAGATACCCTACTGACAAGTGGATTTTTATAGAGTTATGTAGGTAGCTTGTTAAATTACATGACTTATAGTCAAAGGCTCACCATCTCACTATTAATTTTTTTATTGTTATTGGTCATTACCACTATCATAGTATGTACAAGGTAAATAATGTACAAAAGGAGATGTACCATAATTATAATCAGACACATTTTGAACCTAGGGCCAATTTTGATTATAGAGGTGTAGCTCAGGATATAGTTTCTCTAGAGTACATAAATATTCCTTCACTTGAAGACTACTAGATTAATTATAGGGATGAGTTTGATGTGAGAAAAAGGGACAATATTAGGTTCACTATTGAACAAATTCATACTTTTGATCTAGCTAAAATTCCAAAAGACATGGAATATGATTGAATTATAACTAGTAATGCCTACTATAAAGTAGGAGGGGATAATTACCCACTTCTAGAGATTATTTATGGTAAAAACCAAGTTAATACTATTACAAATAGAACTTCCAATGTTTTTGCAATGACTTCCACATGGATTCTCAACAAATGCTACTGTATGAAGGAATTGATGAAATAAACTACTCATGCAAGTCAAAAGAGAAAAGACATAGTGAAAGGAGAAATTATCCAAAGACCCACAAAAAAGTGGAAGTTAAAGAGAAATGTTGATTACACATATTCTATAATAAAAGATAAAGAGCCAATTTAACTAGTTATCACCACATCTCCTTTGGTCGCTTCTACTATTATCACTACTCCTTCTATTCCCACTTCCACTACACCTATCATATATCCATCGATAATTATGCCACCTCCAAAGTCTTATGGCATTAAGCCTTTTAAGAAAGCCATTCAAAAAGAAATTGATGTTACTCTTCCTCCTTCTCCATCTTCTCCACCTACTTCTCCACCTCCACCTCCTTTAAAATATCAACCCACTACTAAAAATGAGCCATAAAAAGTAATTGTTAAAGAAGTGACCCCATATAAGGAGGAAGTACAGAAAAATAAAAAAGATGTAGTTAAACTTGAGAAGGAAGCCATAGAAGGGGTAATGGTTGAAAACATGAATTAAGTTGAGATAATGAATCACATTGAACTTGAGAAGGAGGAAATAGATGTATAAAAAGAGAAAAAATATGAGAAATAAAAAGTGGTAGAGAAAGTGACAAAAAAAAACAAAAGAGAAGGAAGCTAAGAAAGAGAAGGAAATAGAGAAGGGAAAAGATAAAAAAATTACTTCCATTATTGCTCAAGCTATTATAGAGACACATGAAGTTCCTTGTCAAGATCTAGTGGTGATAAATAACCAACAACAAATGGTGATTCATATAGACACTTCTAATAGTATATATTTCTCTTCTTGGTTGGTAATGCAAATAACTCTCAAGCCTAGAGAAGTGACAAATCTAGAAGAAATTGATTTGAAATTGTTGAAGAGTTTATATAGAAAAAGAAAAAGGCCTAAGACCACCAAGGTAACTTCAAAATTGATAATTTAACCTATAGGATATAAGTCTATGGAGGTATCAATCCCCCATAGGGCATGAATAAAAGTGAAGTCACTGAAAGTGACTTAGAAGTTATAAAGATATCTCTTGGAGAAGTTACCAAAGAGGGATTGAAATAAGATGCACAAACCTTGATTGATACTATTTTTATGAAGTTAAATATGAAGAAGAATGTTAAATCCAATTTTAAATAAATAAATTCTAAATTATATGAAATAATTAATAAAGTTACAAGGTCTATTCCATAACAGTCAATTCTTTCAGGAGATTCAATTGGTAAGCAAGTGATAGCTAAGGTAGATGAAACTAGAGATAAGGCTAAGGTCATTGATGAATGGATGGAGAAGATGTATCAAACTACCCATAATCTCTTTCCTAAATTCCCAAGTATTCATGATGATATTTTAAATAAATTAGTAGAGATAAAGGTAATAATGAAGGAAATAAATAATGAGAATAGAGTTTTTGAGTTGTAGCAAGAGAGTCTACAAACAATAAGTACTTTGAGTGAGAAATTTTTGATCAAATAGAATATTATCCATGAAGGATCAATAAAGAAATAAAAATAAGAAGAATATATCTTATCTTTCTTCATGAATATTCTTAAGGAAATGGGTGAAGAAATGAAGACTTTATAAGAAGAAGTTCATAATGAAAAGGTGAATATAAAATATTATCTCTTTGGTCTCACTAACATTTGGTCTGATAATACTTCAAGGACATCTAAAAAGTTATATCAACAGTTCAAGAAAATAATGGAAAAGGCCACAACTCCTTTCACAACTAAATTTATAAAGGAGTTAATCAAATGTGAACATGAAATCAAGAGGTTTAAACTAAGACTTGAAAATATCAAAGTTCATAGTAAGATGTGAGAAAGAAAAATTCTAATATTTGATACTGAAAGTAAATAACTTGCTAAACTAGATGATGCAACAATATAGTTGATGATGTCTCATCATATCAAATACAGAGAGAAGTATAGATTTGAATTCCATGATGTGGAATAATTATTTTTACTCTTCTTCTTGATAATTTATTCTTTCTTCTTTCCTTTTTACTCCATTCTATTTGAAAAGTAACTTTGTTAAGAGTAATTACTTTAAGTAAAATCATTTACTAGAGTTACTTTTCAAGATGTATTACTTTTTAAAATTGTAATACTCAAGTAACATGGATAAATGCCATTACTTGGAGTCATTTTGTAAAATAAAATTACTTGAGTAAATATTACCATGCATGAAAAGTAGTTGTGTTCAATCCAAATAGTGAGACCAATAAGCACTACATGTCATTATTTGTTGCATGCCACACAAGAAAAATTTGAGGAAGATGCCTCTCAACAGTTCCTAGTTTTTAGTTCTTGATTTAATAGGTTTATTTATTTACATCTTAGTTAATTATCATCCTCAAATGGGATGAGAGGTTAATCCATTCAAAAATTGACTCTCTCACACTATATAACTCCTATATATAATTAAAAACTCTTACAATAAGATTCATAACTATTTCTTTTTATCAAGAACTTTTATCAACCTCCTAGACCCATGTAGGGTGGTGGACTTCCACCTCACACCTAAATTGATTTATGCATTCATATCCATCTTATGACCTTAATGATACCATAAAATGTATATTACAACTTTATTTATTAATTACACATCATCACACTCTTTTAGACCAACTATTACATCATGAAAATTTGAAAATCCCTTTTGGTAGGAAAACTAACTTTGAACACAAATTCAAATTTGCACATGCCTAAGACACATTCTAGACCATCTGTGAGCATTCAAAGATGCCCATACATCATATGGATAAGAGATTTATCTTATTATATGACATATAATATGATCATGAAAACATTAGGAATGCTAGATCCAATGATAAATTGCTACATTATGTGGGGAAATAAAAAATTAAAGAAAAAATAAAACCCTAATAAGGTAGAATGAAACCTTAAGGGAACCTAAGGTTTATTTTACTCAAATAAATGATAAATAAATAAATGTTTTTAAGAATTGAAACCCTAAGATAAAGGACCACCTATGGGAGGAAAGGAGAAAACATATTTGAAAAGTAGATGTAAATACATAAATATGAAACCCCATCATAAAATAATGAAACCCTAGAGGAACATAGTGTTTTTATGTGTTCAATACAACTAAATGGGTTCACTAATATGTTTTTATCTTATTTTTTGTTTATTGGTCTAAACAAGGTAAAACTTGAGACTAATTCAGATTATTTAATCTATGTATAAATTAATTAGATATAAATGTAACTAGTAGAGTATGATCGATTATTACATTTTTTATAAATAAAAATGAAATAGAAAATAAGGTAGTTATATGTTTAAAAAAAAATATGATTTGTGTTAGTGTATGATTGACTAGTAGTTGATTCACAATCAGATATGTTGGGTGAATATTTTGTCAACCAGCTAACTGGCGAGAAAAATAGGTCTGTTCAACCATAGAATAGGGAGATTGGTCATCCAAAGTTGTAGGTTTACCACATCCAATGGGGAAAAATCTCTCCTCTCATCAAGGGGAGGTTCCCTTATAACTTTGAGGAGTTATATACTATATATATAAGCTGAAAATAACACACAAGGGTAGGATACACCATCCATCTCTCTTCTTCTAGAGATGATGTTCACAAACAAAGGAGAAAATCCTAGTGAAAACACTGAAGGTACTTCTCTTCTCTCAAAAGTGTTCTTGAAGGAAATAGCAGGAGTTATTTCAGGTAGGATAAGTAACTGGTAACAGGGTATAATAACTAGTAGAATGAAGTGTAACACAAAGTCTCCACTTTAGCTGCCCAAAGAGTGAGATATGAAAAACAATGGGGGCAAAAATTCATCCCAAGGTTCTTTACACAAGAATAGAAAATAAACACACACTGAAGATAACAATGACAACACAAAGTTTGAAATTAGTTGGCTTTAGGACACCTTCCTTATCACTTCCACTAGCTCTATTTGTTAAATTGCATAAACAAGAATACATTTAGGAAATAGACATAAGAAAAATCTCCTAGAATAATACAAGCTATAACAACACAAAGTCTAAAAGTAACTTGCTTTCTAATTCAAATAAAAAAATATGAACAACAATCTGAGCTCAAAGTCTCAGTAATGCCTTTCAATTTGGGCAGAGTTTTGATTCTAATAATAAAGAGGTCTCCCCTCCAATGATACAAGAGATTACATTATATAGAGGCTAAGAGAGGCTTCTCACTTTGTCCCATGGAGTGACCCATGTTGTGCATTAATTCCTTAGATGCATTTTTGGTTCTGTCAAGGAGGGGAATGCTGGAGCAGGGCAACTACCTTAACTGTGGCATGTTAATTCATCTCCGATGTCCTCTCCTGAGCCTGATTCACTCATTTTATTACCTTCTATTCGTGTAATGGTCCACTTTACATTTACTCCAAAGGGAACAAATAGGCTATGCTTTCAATGTTTGCAGGTCCAAATACCTACATGGTGGACTGTTCCACCTACTAAAAATAACTCCTACATATATTTCCCTCTTTGTCTCTTCTTCCTTTTGGTCGTGGCCTTAAGGTCTTCAAATGCATTTGGGTCTATGTTCTAAGCCTATAAAGATCAACAAACACTTTATTATAGAAAATTTGACATCCACAGGTCTTTCATCTTTTGAAGGTTAATAACTAGTCAGTCATCCAAAATTTGATGTTTACAGGCCTGCCATTCTCCTTGGCAATTTTTTCATGTCTTTCTCACTTGCTATGGCCACTTCCCATTTTGACACAGGTGAGGACATGTGGCATCATCTATAGATTTGTAATAAGCTTAATAGAATAAGCTTTAAAACTTGCTAGAAATCTAAAGCACAGATCTAAACACTTGTCACACTCCACTTTTTTACAAAGGACACATGGCACATTCCACTACTTTAAAACTTATTAGAGACTGTGTCTCAACATATGACACTTGGCAGCTTCCACTACACTTTGAGGTTTGATCCTTTATTTCCTTTAGATAATTTGTTTGAAGGAATTCCTTTAAACAATTTGTCTGAAGTAAATATTTCCTTAGATCTTCATCTTTAACACATGGCATGTTCTGTTGCTCTGAGACTTATTTAAGACTCAGACCGACAATATTCTTTGCCTGAGTAGCTTTAAAAAGGGAACATAGATGCCGACACCTGGTGGCCTCCACCAAGTTAGTATGGGACATGTGGCATGTTCTAATTAACTCAAAATCTTTTGATACTTTTGAGGGTCCCGTACAAGATAAAGCATGGCAACTTTCACTAGGCTTTCAAAAACACTATAGAAACATTTGGGACTCATTTGGATTCATGTGAATGATGACACTTGGAGCACTCTACTTATTCTTTTAGCAACTTACCTAGGGCCTACCATAATCCTTACTTGATAATGAAACCAAAGGAAGATAAAACAACTGTTGACACTTGGCAGCCTCTGCCAAGCTTCATCAAGGACACATGTCAACTTCTGCTACTTTTAGAAATAAGGTATAATGGGGCTCGACAGATGACACTTGGTAGCATCCATTGGATCCTGAGAAAAGCTTAGGAGAAACTTGAATTTGATGTCTGTGGGGATGTCACTGGTTGCTTGGCACTTCTTTCCTATAGGGTCCATAGTTTTAAGCACACAAAGTCCATAGAAATGTATCTACTGAGTCCCTTAGCAAAAAAGTTTTAAAAAATAGAGAATTTGAATGCTTAAAACAATGTTTTGAGAAGGGAAGAGATAATTTTAGCCCTATAGGACCAAAATAGCTCATATGTTGTTCCAAAAATGAGTGACATTTTTGGGGAACAACAACTAGCTCCAATTGGGGAAATTCTTTCAATTGAGAACTTGGAATAGCTGAGGGGAGTAGAAACCAGAATCTCTAGTGCCTTAAAGTGTGCCATTGGGCTATGGAGTCATGCTACCCAAAAAAAAAGGCTCTAAAAATAAAAATAAAAATGAAAAGCATAAAATAGAAACAAAAGACTATACAAATATACATATGTACAGGTGAACTCATCTAATACTTTAAGAGTTGAAGTGCTTCAAATGATGCCCATTGTGGGGCAAGAAAAAGAGAGTGCCATCTTGATATCTCAATAGGAAACTATTTTCACCATTGAGCTAATGAATAGTAAAAGGGCCCCTCCACAGGGAATCAAACTTTCCATGCATTCCCTTTGGTTCTCTCCTCTTGTCCCATAGGAGGACTTGATTCTAATTTAGAAATCATGGTTCTTTGCTTTCTAATTAAAAAGCTTCTTCACCAGATTTTGATAGGCAGCAATTCGGTCTGGCACTATAGTTCTTTGCTTATCCAACTTAGTTAGGTACATGATCCTCTTATCAAGGGAGCTTTCATATGTTTGATCTTCAATTGCCTTAGCCAATTTCAATGCTAGCAATTCAAAGGTGATTTGTATCTCAACATTGATACCATAAAGAAGTTGGAAAGGAGACATACCAATTGCTCTTTTTGGTGTAATTCTATCTACCCATAGAGCATTAACTAATGCTTTGTGCCATGTCCTTTGGTTGTCATCCACCAGCTTCTTGATGATAGTCACCAAGTTCTTATTGCTTGATTTAGCCTATCCATTCCCTTGTGGAAAGTAATTTGTAGAGTGGGAGAGTGTAATCCCATAGTACAAATAGAATTGAGTAATCTCCTAAGAAGTGAAATAAGCTGCATTGTCTATGACAATTTTGATTGAGAACCCAAACCTAGAAATGATGTTCTCTTTGAGGAAATTGAATACTACTTTTGAAGTAGCATGTTTGGTTGGAACAACTTCCACCCACTTGGTGAAGTAGTCTATTGCTATAAGGACATAATCATGTCTAGCACTTGAAGATGGGTTTACAGCACGAATAAATTCAATTCCCCATTATTGGAATGGCTCCTTTATGACCACTAGTTTGAGAGGTAGGGCAGCTAACTTGGGTCTTCTGACAAACTGCTGGCATAGTTCACATTTGATAACCCACTTGTATGCAACTAAAAGAGAGTTGGCCAATAATACCTAGCTCGTAGGATCTTATGAGCAGTCAAAGGCATAGAAAAATGTCCTCCATAGGCCAAATTATGGAAGGACTTTAGAAGTTGGCTTTGTTGTTCCTTATCTACGTAGCAAAGGAACACTCCATCAAGGCTCCTCTTATATAGGCCATTATCCCATAGGACAAAATTTTTAGCTTTTATCTTGATAGTCCTCCTTTCTTTATAAGATAGGTGAGCAAGACACTCACCATAGGTAAGGAAATGAGCAATACCTGAATACCACTCATTCATGGTGGAGATGAAGAGGACTATTGGTGTGTCTTCCACCTCTGATTCTTCATGCTCTATTCCTTCTAGCTTTTTATCAACAATTAATTGGCATAGCCCCTTTCCATGTACTAGCTTTGTTGGCTTGATGACTAGATCAAACTCTTAGATCTTTGCAACCCAATTGCTTCTTTCATTCTAAAATCCTACTGAGTCAGTATGGATTTGATTTTAGTGTCAGGAACTAAGGTTGTAGTGTGTGAATTCAAGATGTAGAAGCAAAAATGATTTACTTCCTTCACCACTGCATAAGCATGCTTCTCCATGTTTTATTACTTTAGCTCATGAGCTTTGAGAGGACATCTCATTAAGGAAATGGGGGATTCCATACCTTCTTTATTCTATTGAACCAAAATTGTTGAAAGCATATGTTCTAAAGTATAACTATATATGGTGAAATCTTTGTTATAGTTTGGACAAACTAGAATTGGGCATGGGCAATGGCAGTCTTGATATCCTCAAATGATGACTTTTTTTCTTCAGTCTAGTTGAAGGTGGTATTTCCCTTCATCATGTTTACAATGTGTCTAGTCTTCTCAGCAAACTCAGGGATGAACCTCCATAAGAAATTCACCTTTCCAACGAAATAGTGAATAGTAGTCTTACTTTTGGGCAAGGTAAGCTCTTGGATAGATTTGACTCTATCTGAGTCAATCTTTATGCCCCCTTTAGACACAATGTGTCTGAGAAGTTTCCCCTCTGTTACTCTAAAGACTAACTTCTTGGGGTTTAAGGAAATGTCATTCTAGTAGTAGCATTCCAACACTTATTGTAAATGGTGCACATGATTTGAGTGATGCTTAGAAAAGATGATCAAGTCATCAAGATAAACTATGATGAACTTACCCATCTCATCCTTGAAGGCAAGGTCCATGGCTCTTTGGAAGGTGGCGCCAGCATTTATCAAGTTGAAAGGCATCCTTCTATATGCAAATGTGCCCCAAGGTGTGGTGAAAGTAGTCTTATGCTTATTTACCTCACCAACTTCAATTTGATTATAGCCTAAGAAACCATCTAGCATTGATAACATCTCCAAACTAGTCACTATCTCAAGCACTTGATCCATGATTGGCAAAGGATAGTTATCCTTCACAGATGATTGATTTAAATTTCTAAAATCCACACAGAGGCAAATTTTTCCATTCTTCTTCCTTATAGGCACTATGTTTTCAATCCATGTGGAATGATGGATTGGGAAAATAGTCCTAGCATTTAGCATTTTTTGTATATCAAATAGAATAGTACCTGATATTTCTGGATTATACTATTGGGACTTTTGCCTATAAGGTGTTGAATTAGCCTTGAGAAGAATGTCATGTCAAAATTCATCACACTTGAGTGACTTCAAGTCATCATAGGAGTAAGCTAAGACATCCATGTATTGATTGAGTAAAGTGGTGAAATTGAACCTCTCCTTAGGAGTATAACATTTCCCAATGTTCACCATCTTGGGATCTTCCTTGGTTCCTAGATTTACTTGATCAAACTCCTGAGAGGAGCTTGAATCCGTTTAATGCTATTTGATGAATCTATCATGCTTATTAAACAACTTCTCAAGGGAAACCAGGTGTTTGGGGATCTTGTTCCCTTTAAGTTGTAAGAACTCCTCATCTGCATCTATATTTGATTTAGAAGTTGGTTCACACCTCTAAGGTTCATTGCCTTCAAACTACAACTGTTCAAAGCTGTATTTTAGCTCCAAGAAGGCAATGATTTGGTTATCATTATTGAACACTTTCCAATGACTAGAATTATCAGGTACACTTAGACTAAAGACCAGCTCAATAGTGTACTTGTCTCCTTTGAAGCCTTGGTGGGGGACCAAGAGAGTAGCTAAAATGGCTAGTGCATCAGCCTGATCATTGACTTCTCTAGGAATAGTAGAGATGTTGAAAGCATCAAAGTTTTCAATTTGGTCCTAGACTAGATTATGGTAATGGCATAATCTTTCATTCTTGGTTAGGTACAAGTTTCTCACCTGATAAACCACTAGTTTAGTATCTCCTTTGGCATGAAGGAGCTTGATGCCTTCATCTTGAGCAGCCCTCAATCCAAGCAACAAAGGTTCATACTCAGCTGTGTTATTAGTGTTACTAAACTAAAACTTGTAGGATGAAGGAAAAACATCTCCTTGAGGAGATATCAGCATAACCCTAGCTCCTAAATTGGTAGAGGAGAAACTACCATCAAATTCTAGAATCCATACCTCATTAGACACTATTTTTTCTTTGAAATCTTCTTCATCTGGAGGTGGAGATCCTCCCACATTTGCATTGTGCTCTACCAATTCTTTTGTTGTTTTTACTAAATGAATTTCCAAGTTGTCACCTGCAAGAGCTTCATTAGATGCCTCATGAAATTAATCTATGGATAGAAAGTAGTTACCCATGCTTGAAGACTCAAATAGGATTTGAGCTTCAGGAGCTAAGGTCTGGGTAACCACGTATTTTGCTTCCATTTTAGGGAATAGCCTCTTCATAACACCTTTGACTAAAATCCTCACCTCTGATAAATCCATGATAAATTCACCACCAACATCCCTACAAAAATTCTACCCAAGAAGGATGTCATGTGATGCTAGGACATTGGCTACCAAGACAATCATCTTAATTCTTTTGTCTGAGAATGCTGCAAATACAAATTAGGTATCCTTAATTTGTCCTAGCAAAGGTACTTGCTTGTTCTCCATGGAGAAGCATCTACCAAACATCATGATCAGTGTGAGGTCAAGGTATTCAACCACTTTAGTAGGCATGACATTGTCTAAAGCTCCAGAATCAATGATGTAATTGTTCAACTAATGTCCATTTATTAGCAATGAGTCATATAAAAGTTCAGTCTTACTAGGAGTAGCAGGAGGGGTAATGACAAGATTTTTCTTGGTGAGTGAATTTTTGGGGAGATCATGTGTCACTTTGGGAATTGTTTGTCCCATAGGGATAGCCTAGTTTTTAACACACTGAACCAATTTATCTAATTGCTCAAGATGGGACTGCAAAAATTTAAATTTAGACATTTGAATTTTAGTTTTATTTATATGGTCAATGATATCAAATGTTGGAAATGAACTAGGCATAAAGGATGGTATTTCATCCTTTTGAGTTTTGGGAGGGGGAGAATTGGACTATGAGTTTAAAGTTGAAGGTATAGAAATGTTTGGGGTACTTACCTTTCTAGCAGCCACAGGGTCCTTTGGCTAGAAGGGTAGAGTGGTCCCATGTTTAGCAATTGAAATTGTTGGTTGAGGTTGTCTCTTTGTCTTCTCTTTATCAACTTGTTGAGTTGAATGATTTTTGGATTGGGTGAATATAACATATGATCCTTCAGCTGCATTTCCTTCACTTTTAGGGTCATCTTGATAATTTAGGAAACTAATATTGGAGTTGCCAGCTAATTCTTCTTCTTCCTTAGTGAAGAGATTAGCATCATCTTCAAGACTCAACTAAGGCTAGAATGAGAAATATAATTTAGCTTCGAGATATCCAACTATTGATTTAGTTGGAGGTGCTACAATGGTAAGGTTATTCCTCTAAGGGGGAGGAAGATGATTGGTTTGCCCTTGGTTCTTAGCAGCATGGTCTTGGTAGGACTGATTAGGGAATGTCCTCATTGGTACATCTCTATAAGAAGGATCAGATGACATCCCTTGTGCCATTTGTTTTCTAAGGGCCAACAATTCATTTGTTAGCTTTTACACCATTGGATCAGTGGTGGCTAAAGGGGAGTATTTAGAGGAAGAAGAAGACATACCTCTATTTAGATCTCTCCTTATCTTTCCTATTAAGATAAGGTCATCTTCAACTTTAGTAGCCAAATCTTGAGTAGCCTTGAGGTCTATGTGGCTAGCACGTCTTTGAAAAAAACTCACTTTAGGCAACTATGAGTTAATGAAGAAGCATTTGAGGTTTTCAGGTGTCAGTTGAGCAATAGCAAGAATTTAGTTCCTCAACTTATCAAACTTTGCTATGAAATCTCTCATAGGCTCATGAGGTTCCTTCTTCATTTGTGTGAGCTAGGCTAGCAAGGCGTGTGCATCTTCTATAGGCTTGAACTTGGCTTCAAATTTGGCTTTGAGTGTGTCCCAATCAATTATCGATCTAGCTTGTAGATGGTAGAACCGATCTATAGCAACACCTTGTAGCGTTTCAATGAAAAGCCTAACTTCCATGTCCTCAAATTCCACTCCTATTACACCATAGGCTATGCTAAAGGCTGCAATATATTCATCAAGGTGAACTTTTCCATCACCAAAGAATTTGGGGAAATTCTTCCTTAAACTATGTGGAAGCTCATGCAGAGGTGGAGTAAGGTTCAGTGGACCAAAAGAGTTACCCCAGGGGCCTTGAGCCATGATTTTATTATGTATAAGTGGGATCACAAATTTGGGTGGAGTATTGATAGGCAAAGCTCTACTAGTAGTAGAAAAAGAAGCTCTGCCTTGTATTGGTGACCTGGTAGGGGTAGCAGGAAGACTCCTATTTTGTTGAAGGTGAGGTTTTGGTGGAAACAAATCAAAATTGCTCTACTACACCAACTTAAAAATAGGGTCAACAATGCCTTGAAATATTTGGCTTCTGGTATAGCATGGAGTTGCCAGATTTTAGAACAAAAATGGGAAAGAATTGGCCCTAGTTTAGCTTGAAGCTTGAGGCTTCAAACTATGCATTCTATCCTAGTGGCTCTAGTTTTATAGACTAGATAATATAATGGAGATGGAGGAAGATGGTAAGGCTATAATGATAATGGGTAAGACATAGAATGGAGTTGCCAAAGTCTATAATGGATAAGGGTAGGGCCTATTTCAATCTAAAAATTGAGGCTTCAGATTACATGTTAATCCCCAATGGAGTTGCCAAAAACTGTTGGGTGAATATTTTGTCAACCAACTAACTGGTGAGAAAAATAGGTCTCTTCAACCAAAGCATAGGGAGATTGGTCATCCAAAGTTGCAGGTTTACCACATCTAATTGGGACAAATCTCTCCTCTCATCAAGGGGATGTTCCCTTATAACTATGAGGAGCTATATACTATATATATAAGCTAAAAATAACACATATGGGTAGGATACACCATTCATCTCTCTTCTTTCAGAGATGGTGTTCACAAACAAAGGAGAAAATCCAAGTGAAAACATTGAAGGCACTTCTCTTCTTTTAAAAGTGTTCTTGAAGGAAATAGCATGAATTCTTTTAGGTAGGATAAGTAACTGGTAACAGGGTGCAATAATTGGTAGAATGAAGTTTAGCACAAAGTCTCCACTTCAGCTTCCCAAAGAGTGAGACACAAAAAACAATGGGGGCACAAATTCATCCCAAGGTCCTTTACATAGAAATAGAAAATAAACACACACTGAAGATAACTATGATAGCACAAAGTCTGAAAGTAGCTGGCTTCAAGACACCTTCCTTATCACTTCCACTAGCTCCATTTGTTAAATTGCATAAACAAGAATACATTTAGGAAATAGACATAAGAACAATCTCCTAGAATGATACAATCTATAACAACACAAAGTCTGAAATTAACTTACTTTCTGATTCAAACAAAGAAATATGAACAACAATCTGAGCTCAAAGTCTCAGTAATGCCTTTCAATTTGGGTAGAGTTTTGCTTTCAATAATAAAGAGGTCTCCCCTAAAATGATATAAGAGATTACATTATATAGAGGCCAAGAGAGGCTTGTTACTTTGTCCCATGGAGTGACCCATGCTGTGCATTAATGCCTTGGATGCATTTTTGGTTTTGTCAGGGAGGGCCATGCTAGAGCAGGGTAGCTACCTTAACTATGGCATGTTGACTCATCTCCAATGTCCAATCCTAAGCCTGAGTCACTCATTCTATTACCTACTATCCATGCAGGTGTCCACTTTGCCTTTACTCCAAAAGGGACAAACAGGCCACGCTTTTAATGTTTGTAGGCCCAAATACCTACCTGGTGGACTATTCCACCTACTAGACAAATCTCCTATAGATATTTCCATTTTTTCTCTTCTTCCTTTTTTCCCTAGCCTTAAGTTCTTTGAATGCATTCGGGTCTATGTTCTAACCCTGCAAAGATCAATAGACACTTTATTCTAGCATATTTGACATCTGTGGGTCTTTCATCTTTTGAAGGTTAATGGCTAGTCAGTCATCCTAAATTTGATGTTTACAGGCTTGACATTCTCCTTGGTAATTCCTTCATGTCTTTCTCACTTGCTATGGCCACTTCCTATTGTGACACAAGTGAGGACACATGGTAGAATCCATAGCTTTGTAATAAGCTTACTGAAATAAGCTTCGAAACTTGCTAGAAACCTAAAGCATGCATGCAGACACTTGTCACACTTTAATTGTTGACAAAGGACATGTGGCATGTTCCACTACTGTGAAACTTATTAGAGACTGTGTCTTAGTATATGACACTTGGCATCTTTCGCTGCACTTTGAGGCTTGATCCTTTAATTTCTTCAGACAATTTGTCTGAAGGAATTCCTTTAAATAAATTGTCTAAAGGAAATCTTTCCTTGGCTCTACATCTTTGACACATGGCACATTTCATTTCTCTAATACTTATTTGAGACTAAGACCCACAATATTCCTTTCTTGAGTAGCTTTAAAAGCGGAACCTAGATGCTGGCACCTAGTGGCTTCTATTAATTTAGTATGGGACATGTGGTGTGTTCTGCTTAACTCATAGAATCTTTTGATACCTTTGAGGGTCCCATGGAAGGTAACACATGGCAGTTTTTGTTGGGCTTCCAAAAAAACTATAGAAACATATAAGACTCATTTGGATTCACACAGATGATGACACTTGGAGTGTTCTGCTTATTCTTTTAGCAAATTGCCCAGGGCCCACCACAGTCCTTACTTGATAATGAAACCAAAGGAAAATATAACTATCGACACTTGGTAGCCTCCATCAAGCTTCATTAGGGACACGTGCTAACTTTTGCTACTTTTAGAAATAAGGTATAATGGGGTTCAGTAGATGACACTTGGCAGGGTCTGTTAGATCCTGAGAGAAGCTTAGGAGAAACTTGAATTTGATGTCTGTGGGGATGTCATTAGTTTCTTGGCACTTCTTTCCTATAGAGTCCATAGTTTTAAGCCCATGGAGTCCATAGAAACATATCTATTGAGTCCCTTAGCAAAAAAGTTTTGAAAAATGGAGAATTTGAATGCTTAGAATAATTTTTTGAGAAGTGAAGAGATAATTTTAGCCATGCAGGACAAAATAGCTCATATGTTGTCCAAAAAATGAGTGACATTTTTGGGGAACAACAAGATATACTTCTCTTAATAAAAATGGACAAGGAGAGTTACCATGGATCTATACCTTCTACTTAATTTAAATGTCAACTCGAGGACATAGACTTGATAAGATGACATCACTATATATGAACACTCAATATTCTAATTTAACCTTTTGCTAATTATTATCTAAGATGTTGAATTCATGCAATAAATGAAATATTGGAAATAAAATATGAAAAAATACAATGAAATAAATGCTTATACATTGAAATCTTCCTAAAACAAATCTAAGCAAGAATGTAAATTATATAATTCAAAAATAAAACACACAATGTATAAAGAAATCAAATAACATACTCATCTATTTAAATGGGTTGGATTGTTACTATAGAATTCCAAAGGGGGCCCTTCTTCCTTTTGACTCCAGCTTTGATTCTTCCTCTCACAACACTAGATTGCACTAAAAAATGCTTGTTCATATTAATAAAAAATGTAGTAATGAATTGTTTTAAGAAGTTACAATAATAGCTACTTAACAAAATGTACTTCTGATAATCTCTAATAAACATCTACTATATCTCAAATTTGGTACTATATATATATAGACACACACACACACACACACACACACCATAGAGGAGATTTTTTTTAATAAAACAATATATATTGTAATCTAAGATACATTTGATTTAGGATAACTAAAATTGACTCCTTTTACTAAAGACATCTTTCAATGTGAATTCTATAATATTGTTGTAGAACAAAGAAAACTATTTCAGTCTTCAACTAATTACTTATTGGGATCTAGGGAGGTTATGGTTATTTATACAATTTTGTTGAAAGGGGAATCAAAATCTATTCATTTGTGGCTTTGGTCATGTAGTGGCTATAGGATAGTCTATGTAATGAGATTTTTTATTGCAAGATGTTCCATGCTTTATACCTATTTCTCCAAAACATCCTTAAAACACATTATAGAAAAATCATCCTAAAGCAATAGATAACCATCATATATTTAATTCCAATACATAATTCTAACTATTAAAAGAGTGTAAAAACATAATGCTATTTTCAAGATTATGGATATATGTAGAAGGAAACTTATGAAAAAGTGTTTAAAAGCATGGTTAATAAGTAGGATGAGTGCAATAGATGAGGACAAGAAAAAAACATTTTTGGGGCTCATCACACTTCCCAACTTAAGATCTTGTTTAACCTTGAGAAAAAAACTTGTTCATTCCCATTTCATAAATAACTCTAAAATCCAATGTATCTATGGAACCAATAGTGAGGTGAGCATATAATCTACATCTTTATTTAAATAGTTGTCAGATTTTGACTTCCTTAGATTCATCCAATGGGGTTTTATCTTACCAATCTATAATAGGATACCAAAATAGAGGGGGCTAGAATTTTAGGTTAATAAATCAATATCTCATTTCTCTTGTAAGCAAAATATATTTTGTGATTATTTTAAATGTTTCTTGTAAGTTAAAAGGAGAATATGGCTCTCTCTTTCTCAGTGCAGGAGTGAGATCATTCCATCATTCATTACAAGATTCTCTTGTAGTAGGACTAGCATAAGTTTTAAATCCTAAATAAAAATCTTGGGATTCATCACAATTCTTAGCAAACTAGGCTCTAACTTCTTACTTCAACATGATATTATCCCATTCAATCAATACAACATCAGGTAACATTGATTCTCTCCTAATAAGTAGCTATCTTTCATTCTCCTTTTTCTTATATTCTACTACTTCTCTTCCTCCTCTTTACTCATTCAAAAAATATGATGAAAATGCCTATAGTTGGAAATCTCCAACATATGGATTAGGGTTCCACTTTCTATCATAAGGAATAACATAATTATGAAGGTATAACTCACATAATTGTGCTTATTCTTCCTAAGAACTTTATTTATAGAAAGAAGAGAAAGAGAGGGGATCAATTGAGTCATTTGGTAGGTCACAATAATATCTCATAAATTTGAACTTATGTCATTACTCCTTAAGGTAGATTGAATATACTCTTGTAGGAGGTTTGTAGTCAATGAGCTCTTGGGTAAGACCAACCATATCTTCAATTTTTTACTTTAGTTTGGATATTCTCTCTTTCTTTAACTTATTCTCTTCCTTTAACTTCTTATTTTCTTTTTTTAATTCCTTTAGAATTTTAGATTGGTTATCCATCCAATTAATCAATTTAGAAGATATTAAAAACAAGGAATGATACCTAACATTTTGAGTAGTTATATGTTCTTTCTACTGATTTAACTCTATAGAAGGTTGTGAAATAATGACTACAAGATGGTCTTCGATAAAGGGTTATAGCTAAGAAGATGTTACAATAAGTGCATCTATTCCTCCTTTAGACTAGTCTTACATCTTATTTTTTAGTCACTCAATTTATTTTAGGGCTTAATCTAGAGTGGGAAATTCCATTTATACATCAAATTTCTCTAATTGCTCTATTTATTCTTGTATTGGTTCCTCATGCAACTCTCCAAAGCTATGATATACTTGTTATGTTTCTTGATTATATTCTAGAGAAAATTCTCCCTTGTTTATTTCAACTGATGGAGATTAATCACTACTAGTAGTATACTTTTCTCCAAATTCTTCATTTATTTCAATAATAGAAGAAGGTTCAGTTCTCATTTTTCTTCTTAATCTATGAGATCTATGAGGAGTAGAGGTTACCTTGGCCTTTTTGGGAGATGGTGGAAGTTCCTCAGACTCATTTGAATTAGACTAGAGAATGAGATTATTCCTCTTTTCTCTAGAATCCATACCCATGGAAGTCCTTTTTTTAGTCCTTGATATAGGTTCTTGTGTTGCTATAAGAAGCTCTCCTTCTATACATTCTTATGGAACTACAGGAAGGTTTTATAGTACAGGTTCTTATGGAGCTATAGGAAGGGATTCTTTTATCCTCTATGATTCTACCTCTATTTCCTCTTTTATTTCATTTCCTTCTCTATCACTTTCTACATTTCTTAGAACTTAGAGAAAACTTTCCTAACGTATGATGGGTTTAGTTCTTTGCAAACAGTCTTGAATAATCAAATAGATTAGACAATGATGGGAAAGAGCTTTTAAATTACCTTTTTAAAAATCATTTGACATTTTTATGATCATGTAGAGTAAGAAGTTATGAATGTTTATGTCTATTACATGCCAAAAACGATTCATGAACTTGAAATGGATTCCATGCAACATGGAATACCTCCATAAGTGAAATGTCTACAAATGAACTCAATATTCTTGGCTCATCTTCTTGGTAGAGATAACCATGCAATGCCATGATTTAAAGTTTTTAAGATTTAATTTCCTTTTATGAATTTTGTCCTCTCTATTTTGGTATCAAATTTTTCTTGCCATGCATCCCCTATTTGTATCAATCCCATTACTCTACTAATGATAGTCTCTATTAGCATTATATTTATTCCTCTTACTGTTGCTAGGTTATTATGAAATGAGCCAATGAATTCTTCTAAAATTCCATCATCCAAGGTCTATATCTTCTTAAAAAATTATACCCATCCTACTTTATAGAATAGGTCCAAGATATATGTGCTATTTTTTAAAGGGGTGATATCAAGTGGTTCATATTTTAGCAAGTCCCTTCTCATATTGTGAGATAAAATTTGAATTATAGGTTGTGTTCTTACAATAAGGGTTTTCTGTCTTTAGAAAAAAAAATTGTGATTTTTTATTTGGGAGTGAAATAATACATTTGAATTGTGTAGAATCTCCCCCACAACTTTAACTATCACTTGTCCTCAAGTGATGAAGCTGACATGCACAAAATGACTCATGACAATAGCAAAGGATGGTGGAAGTATCACATCAAAGGTCACATCAATCAGAAAAGGAGAATGATATGGTGAGTTGGCATGATAAGAAGAAGATATGGTGATGAATTAATAACATTATTTACCTTTATCTTAGTAATAATTAAAATGTATGACATGAAATAAATATAAAACAATTACTTTTTTATTTTTAGGAATACCTTTCATGAATGCACAAATGATGATTTAAAGTGGCAATCAGGAGTCTGTTATTGTTTGATGGAGATAAAAATGCTTTGCATAGGATATAATGATAATATAACATCATATAGCAATAAATGTTTCTTATAGTGACAAGTTATATCCTGTAGTAGCAAGTTTTATCTTGTAGTAGCAAGTTTTACCCTGTAGTAACAAGTTTTTCATCTTGTAGTAAGAAGGAAAATGTATTTCACTCCAAAGGAATGAATCGAAAAGAAAAAACAAATGAAAATAGAAAGTTTTATTTAAGTAGTGCCCCCCCCCCTCTCTCTCTCTCTCTCTCTCTCTCTCTCTCTCTCTCTCTCATTTTTTAACAAATGTTAATTAGCTAGTGACCTAGTTTTTTGAGATGACATCCATCAGTGATGCTTTAAGGTTTTCATTACTAAATTTTCTTATTTTTTTCAATTTTTTTGGTCCAAATTAAACTATAATCACAAGAATATATGATGTAGGATTTTATTTAGCCTAAACCAAACCATTGTGAATGGCTTATTCTTAACTGCAAGAAGTTTTATTACTCTTAGAAGATATTAGAGAAGGGTTTAAAAAAATACCCTTTGACTTTAGGAATAGGTTGATTTGATTCATGAAGAAGAGATGGATGTTGTTATTTAAGAAATTGGTGAGTGAGATTTTCCTTAGGAAAATAGTTTCTTATACAGCTTAATCTTATGGCCATTAACAAATAGTCAGAAGTAAATAGAGTCAATGGTCATAAAATTTATAGCTCCATTTTCAAAAATGTGTTCAATATCATAAGGCCCAAGCCATCTAGACTTCACATTTCCTTTATGATCCTTGTATTTAGAGTAAAAAAGGAGTACCCAATGACTAGGTTAGAAATTCTTAGTCTTGATGTTTCTATCATGCCAAACCATATATTATCTTTGTACTATTTCATTGTAATGAAGTATTCCTTTCTTATTTCATCAAGGGCATTCAGTTGCATGATCCTATCTTATTAAGATTGGGAAAGATCCAGACCTAAATCAAGTGTTTTCCTTAATGTTTTATGTCCAAACTCAATGATTAGAACATGTTTTTATCATAAAATAGTTCATATGGAATGAAACTAGTTATGGTTTTCTAGGGGATTCTATAATCCTATATTACTTCTAGAATATGAATTAATCAATGTTTTCTATGTAGGCTAATAATCTTAGTGAGTACATTTTCCAATTATTTATTTGTGACTCTCACCTGACCATTTGATTGAGGATGGTAATGGGTAGATGTTTTGTGTCTAATTTCATATTATTTAACCAAGGAAGTTGTGAGGTCTCATGTGAACTATGGGCCTTGGTATGTGACTATTTATCTTTGTACTCCATAGTGGGTAAATATTTCTTCATACAAAAACTCAACCATTTTCTCATCTTAGGCATGGTTT
This sequence comes from Torreya grandis, assembly GCA_037957365.1. NCBI lineage: Eukaryota > Viridiplantae > Streptophyta > Pinopsida > Cupressales > Taxaceae > Torreya > Torreya grandis. Next base: position 102,854 of record JARHVA010004079.1, on the reverse strand, counting down.
AAGTCTTTAACCTCTAACCATTTTATGACATAATCAATGTACACAATAATGTATTCCTTGTTGCTGGATTAAGGATCAATGAGACCTACAAAATCTAGTTCTTATTTATCAAAGGGTTCTAGAACTAGTTGTGGGTATAATGGCATTTTATTAGAGTGAGTGGATCTTCCATTATATTGGCATTGATCAAATATGTGGGTATACATCATGACATCATTATGGAAGGAAGGCCAATAATATCTGGTAGTGAGTACTTCCATGGTAGTTTGTTTGATATAAAAATGACCCCCATAGGGTTCATCATGGTAGGCTCTTAGAATGTCATAATTTTCATCTTATCAAATACATCTTCTCATAACTAAATTTGGTCTAGTGATAAAAAGATATCCTACAATTTCTCATAAAATGGTGTTAGATGCATCTATGTGGATGTGAAAAGGATTTTTATAATCATGCCCTCTTAGAATAAGAATTGTTATGAGAAGGCCTTTGATTTGTTAAAAGGAAATTTGAAAATCATTAGTCCATGTAAATTTAACATCCTTTGTAAGTAATCCAAATAATGGGGTGGAAATTTTACTAAAATCTTTGATGAATCATCTATAATAACTAGCATGTCCTAAAAAACTTCTAACATCTTTTTGATTCTTTGGTGTGGGTAGATTCTTAATGATAATTATATTTTTTGGGTCAAATTGAATTTTCATAGGGGATATGTGATGCCCCAACATAATCCCTTTAGTCATAATCATGTAACACTTTTCATTGTACAAAGATAATTGGTGGTCCTAGAAATGTTCAAGAACTTTCTTGAGGTTTGTCAACATTTATTTAAATATTTGCCCATATATTGTGAAATCATCTATGTAGATTTCAACATAGTCATGGGAAAGATTATAAAAATATGCTCAAAATATCCCTTTGAAAAGTAGCTGGGGTATTTTATAGACCAAATGGAAACATGACATAGGCATAGGTTCCCCAAGAGGAAGTAAAATTAGTTTTCTCTTGGTCTTGTGAAGCAATTTTTATCTAATTATAACCACTATAACTACCTAGGAAGGAAAAGTACTTTTTCACTACTAATGTATCTAACACTTGATCAATAAATGAAAGGGGAAAGTGATCTTTCCTAGTAACAAAATTCAATTTTTGATAGTCAACAAAAATATGAAAATTTCCCCCTTTGTTAGGGATAATTACTAGGGGAGAGACCCACTAACTATCCAAAATAGGATAAATAAACCCTGCATCTAAGATTTTTTGCAACTCAATTTTGATAATATCTTAAACTACATGATTCATTCATCATTGGGGTTGGAAAATAGGTTTGCATTCTTATTTAATGTAAATGTGATGCATGCATAAATATGGGGGTATTCCTATCATGTCTTGTTAATCCTAGTTAAATGTTGTTATGTTCTTCCTTAGCATTGTAAGTAACTAACTTTCTTACTAGGGTGTTAAGGAGGTGTTGATGTTGAGAGGTTTGTTTGGAAAAATGTCTACTTGCTTTGTTAAGAAAGCATGGTTTCTACATTGGTGATTAAAGGATCATAGCTACATTGATGGAGAAGAAATTGATGGAATGTCTAAATGTCTCTTGTAGTTTTATAAATATCATTCTCAAGAAAGGTATTATGAAGAGGGCATGGTGTACATTCTAATAGGTTGGTGGCTACAGAATCCTATCAATAGGTGTTTTGTAGGATACCAATAAGGATAGTTTATTTTTCTTATTCTCTTAGATTTGGACTCTAGTCAATTGTGCAAATAATTTGCAAGGAGACAATTTCCCTAAATTTGTCAATCTAAGGGGTTGGGCCATCATTCTAGGAAGGATGAGCTAGTGGATATATAACCAATTTCTTAGTGTCATTTTCATTGGAAATTAGCATTTTTTTAAAATTAAATCTAATAAAAGTATCAATGGTGGTGAACCATGGGTGCCCAAGGATAAGAGGATAACCCCCCAAATTGATCTTTGGTCGTAGGATAATAAAGTATATTGGATATTTCCAAGAATCCACAATGATAACAAGGTTTTCAACAATCCCCTTAGGCTTAAAAATTGATCTGTTAGCCATCTAGAAGATGTTGGGTGTTAGATAGAGAGTGTTAAGTTTCAACTATTTCATGGTTTCCATGGTCATCACATTGATTGCTACACCCAAATAAATTAAATTATTGGAGATGGGTTGGCCATGTCTATTAACATTAACTATATGACTTGCTTGATCAAAATATTTTGGGAGAACTATATTTCCCAACATAGCTTTTTAATAGCCTTATTATATATAGGAACATCCTTTATTTATTGAAAGAGCGGGATTTTTATGCACACATTCTTGAGTTGTCCTAAAATATCAAATTTGGGCTTTAGTTCAAGATGTGATATGTTCAATCTCTCTAGAAAAGGAGGATTGTCAATTTATTTTTGATTTTCTGATAGAGTTGGCTCATGATTGGATATGGGTGGCTAGAAATTAGTAAGGAGTGGAGCTGGTTCAAATTATTCTATGATTATGGGTGAGGTGGGATATGGAAGAACATGACCTAAAAGAATTTGAACTTGATTAACATCCAAGTTATATGTTGGATATTGCATTATTTAAATGGATTGTGTTGGTTAAACTAACTTATTCACATAATTGGGGATGGGTTATGTGGGTAGTTGAGTAGTTTCAATAAGTTGTTGAGTATTTTGCATTATGGTCTATTGTTTTTGTAGTTATTGCATTTGTTGGGGAAAGCCTTGATTACCTCTCCATTTTTTGTTTCCATGGATTGGAGAGAAATAACTATTGATGGTTTTGTAATTTCCCTAGTTGAGGTTGTTGTCCATTCTATTGCATCCATAACTGATTTTGGGATATCTACTAATTTGTTTAGGACCAATTTTGATTGGGTATATTCATCCAAGAACTATATTGAATATTATTTGAGAATTGAGAATTTACAAACATAGAGTTTGATGGCATACCTATTCTTTATACCCATGGTTTCCATTGGGCCATGATAAACATTTTATTCTCATCTTCTCTTATGACATGCAACTCCACTATCTCAAGATTCTCCACAATTATGCTGGTTACTCAAGTTTTTATAGAGTGACATGTGTAATCCACCCATCTTCTTTTTGCATGCAGGGTAATAGGTAGCTAAGGCTTTCTTAGTTTCTTCTTACTTCTTTCATGTATGTAATGTATCAATCTGAGTAGCTAGGTGGTTGATAATGTTTTTCTTCATGTCTTGGAGTAGGTTGCTAACTTTTCATTTAGAGAGTCTTGCTATAGATGTTGTAGGAAGGGTTCTACCCCTACTTTTGTACATAGAATTATTAGTTCATCAAATGTTAGTATATAAACATCACCACTAGACATTAGATCTAGTGCTTCCAGACAATCATCTCTAATTCCTTTCAAGAATATCAGCTTGATGAGTTCCTTATCCATTGTATTCTGCTTGGGTTTTTGTAAGTTGAACAAAAATATTTTCATATATTCTTCCAATGACTCATCATCAATTTGTGTCATTCAAAATATGTCATCTCTCTTGTAGTTTATTCCCCTATAATAGTCTTGGTATTTCATAAGAAAATTCTCCTTAAATTCTTCCAAAGTAGAAATACATCCTTTTCAAGTCCCATGAACCATCTAAGTGTTGCATCTTTAAGTGTTTTTGGAGACAATTTGAGTTTTTGAGCATTTTGATTATAATCATAGTTACAACATAAGATGTCACTCAGATGATTTTCCCTTGAAAGTAGGGAGGTTAGATTAAGGAATATTCTTCATAGGTGCATTTTTGTTAGGATGAAGTATAATAAATTCTAAATTAGTATACTTATTAGTAGTGATTTCTTCTTGGTGATCCCCCATGAATACTCTTTTTGTTGGTAGATGAGAGATTGTTGCTACCCATCACTCAAATTTCCTATCAATTCTTTTATTTCCTGGGGTGTATAATATGGATACTATATTTTTCCTTAGGAATATATGGCTTCCTATATAATGGGGATGGTGTGGAGGTTTCATAAGATTAAACTAGTGTCTTAGTAAAGAGTATTTCTAAATTGGAAGATTTTATTGGCTTAGTGTTTTTTCTAGGGGCAAGAATAGCCTTGAATGCCTCCTTAGTAATAAGTTTGTGCACCGAAGGGAAATGAAATTCAAATTATTGATTATTAGGTGATAAGGGGGGAATTATTAGAGGTGGTGCATGTGGGTCTCTTCCAGGTGTATGAACCTCTTCAAGGTCTCTAACTTGTACTACAAATTTAGCCAAAAATTCTTCTTTCTCTACCTCTTCTATTGACAATTGTGAGTGATCTTTAGGAATTCCTTTATGTTCCTCAATTGATGTAGGATGAATTGTTGATCTTTAAGCAATACTTGATGATTTACGAAAAAATATTCCTATATATTCCCCTTCACTTTGCATATGTTAACCACTTTTTTTTAACTTTTTGCCCACCCTCCCTATACAAGGTTAGTAATATGGCATTTTTTGAAAATTTCCACTGTCCTACTTTTAGAAAAGGAAATTTAAACTATGAAAACAAGAAATGTTCAATCTAAAGAAAAATAAGTTTTGGAAATAAAAATAATAAACATCTAGAAACAATTTCTATCAAGATTGAAGATTACAAGTGTGTGACACCCTTCCCTAACAATGATGCCAAAAATGACTATTGGTCGATTCATAATAAGATATACTTCTTTTGATCATAATTAACAAGGAGAGTAACCATGTAATTATACTTACTAATTCATTTAAATATGAACCCAAGGATGTAGACTTGATAGGATGACATCATTATATGTGCACACTCAATCTTTGAATTTGACCTTCTGCTAATTATTATCTAAGATGTTGAAGTCATGCAGTAAATGAAATGATGGAAATAAAATACTTTGAAATAAGTGCTTATAAATTGGAATCTTCCTCAAACAAATCTAAGCAAGAATTTAAATCACATAATTTTGAAATAAAACACACAATTCATAAAGAAATCAAATAACATGCTTAACTATTTAAATAGGTTTTATTTTTTTATGCAAACTTACAAAGGGGGCCCTTCCTCTTTTTGACTCCAACTTCAATATTTCCTCTCACAAAAGTAGATTGAACTAAAAAATGTAGCAATGAATTATTGTAAGAAGTTACAATAACAGTTTATTAACAAAATGTACTTATGATAATCTCTAATCAACATCTACTATATCTCTACTACTACTACTACTACTACTACTACTACTACTACTACTACTACTACTACTACTACTACTACTACTACTACTACTACTACACACACACACATTGTAGAGGATATTTTTTTATACAAAAAATATATATATTCTAATCTAGGATACATTCAATTTAGGATAACCAAAATTGGCTCATTTTTCTAAAGACATATTTAATGTGAATTATGCAATATTATTGTAGGATAAACAAAACTATTTCAGTCTTGAACCACTTCCTTATTGGGATCTAGGGAGGTTATGGTTATTTTTGTGAGTCAATTGAAAGAAGAATCAAAATCTATTCATTCGTGACTTTGGTCAAGTAGTGTCTATAGGATAGTCTATTTAATGAGATTCCTTTGTTGTAGGATGTTCAATACTATATACCGATTTCTCCGAAACATCCTTAAAACGTATTATAGAAAAACCATCCGAAATCAATAGATAACCATCATATATTTAATTCCAATACATAATTCTAACTATTATAAGAATATAAAAACATAATACTATTTTTAATATTAAGGATATATGTAGAAGGAAACTTATGGAAAATTATTCAAAAGCATGGTTAACAATTAGGATGAGTGCAATAGATGAGTAAAATAATAGAACATTTCCAAGGCTCATCAATGATCAACACCAATAATTTAAAATGGGTAAGTTGTTGCCTAGATTTGGAAAATGATTATTTGAGGTTATTAGGATGAGTTTATTTATTCTTGGATGCCTATTTAAATTTTATCTATCTACACCCTATAAAAAAATTATGGTGAGATGTTATAGAATATTCCATTATATATTATTACATATGATTATAGATAGAAATTATTTGCAATATTAAAGGATAGGACTATGTGCAATATTATTACCATCTTACTTTACATTAAAACCTTAGATCCACTTTGGAAACTTGATTTTATTGTAAAAGGGGTTAGAACAGATGGTTTGAGATGACCTCAACCCCCATTCTAAGTGGATAATCACTGCCTACATTCTAATACTCAAAATAGGGATGAAACCTGATGTATTTCTCCCTTCAACTGTGTGAGTGATTAATTAGTGTAGTAATAACTTGTAGTGAAATCATGTGTGTGGCTTTCAATATTTAGAAACATGTTTATTTAACCTTTTAATATTATTCAAAATAGGATATAAGATATTCCTTTGAGGATTTTATTAAATTTAGATGGTTTAGTGTAGTTCAATAAGGATTTGCATATGGTTTCCCTACTGTAATAGTGATTTTTCAATTTACTACCAAATAAATGCTAGTTAACAATAGGCTTAGGGTTGATGTAATTATATAGTTGAATATTGGGTAATTTACCTATAAATATAGATGTGAAACATGTGGTCATACCTAAAGGAATATTTTTAATTTGTGAAAATAGTAATTGGAGATCATTGGATGAGTCTAGCCAAGGCATATGAATATAGTATTAAAATCCATCTAATTATGGGTAGAGGTGTCTAGGAAATAAGAAATGATGATTTTAGATCATGATACAATCTAAGTAAGGTGATAAGGTTTTCAAATATAGACCATGGAAATCCTATTATTGAATAACAAAAATCTAGGTAGGTCATGCCCATATATTAATGAATGGATACGAGGAAGTGTGATCAAAAGTCAATTTCATATGCACAAGTCATGTATACTAAATCTTGGTCAACATTAAAATTATCAAGTGTCTAATACAAAATTTAAGTGTCTATAATAGGGATAAATAGAATTAAAACATGTGTTTGGGTTTTTTTTAACTTATAATTTTTAGTTCCCTAGTGCTTCATAATGTGCTTGAGTGCCTATGAGCAAATATGTTGTTTACCCTATTTTTATATTTAATAAAAATCACAATAGTATAAACTAGAATTATATATAATTTAATTGATTGATATTGATCTGATAATTAAATCTACTATATTTAGAAAGTACTAAGGAGATCAAGATACTTAACTCTAAATTTTTATTAGCCCACTATGTTTGTGTTATGATAACATAAATAGACTTAAATTAGGTTTTTGGTTCATCTAAATTTTAAAATAAATATATATGTGCACTGGGTCACTAATTTTATGCCTAGGGTATATTCATGAGATGTAATTGACTCGAGGTTGATGTTATTGTCTTGAAATAATTTTATTCATTTTTATCATATAGTGCATTACATAAATGAATATGTTTTTGTATTTTTAATCATTAACATGTATACATATATCTAAATATTATATTACTTATACTTGAAACCCTAAGGCCACTTTTTAAGGATGAAACTTATATAAATTAAGTGTAACTAGGATGAAATAACATCAATCACCCTGATTAATGATTGAATGTTACCTATGTATCCAATACTCTAAAGAAGGATTTCAAGAAACACATATTTATTTCCCTTTGATTGTGAACTTTAAATATATGGATTAACCTACAAAATATATATTTGATATTGATAATTATAGAACATGACCTAGCTTGGTGTGCTTTAGACATAGATGATGACTTCTCCTAGTGATTGATTTATAATTTTGGAATAATAGATTATATTTTCTCAATGTGTAGAAGTGTATTTTATTGGTAATTGAAAATTATATATGGTAAATATATTTGATCTTTATTTTTATTTATATGTGATAAATTTAATAATTCCTTATGTAACATGAATGTGACACAAGAACATCCAAGGCATATATATAATCTTACATCAACCAAAAATACTATTTGCGTGTTCATATGGTCTTTTTATTGTTTTGACATGGTGAATATTATCCTATGGAATAATTAGTACTCAAAAAAATTAATTCCATCACATAAATTTTGATAAGGATGAATTTCAAGATGATACATAGTTATAGAAAAGTGTCTTGGGTTTCTCAACCATCGATATAATGAGTGAAGTGCTTGAGTCCATTGAAGGGATAAAATAGATAGATTTTGGGACATAGGAAAATATTAATGGATAAAATTCATAGAAAATAATTTGCTTCCATATTTTGAATCTTAATAAATAGTTGTGAACTTAAAATAAATGAAATTTCATTTTGAGTCAGTATGAAAAAGTTATGGCTTCCGAAAATTAGTAGACTTTGCTTAGTGTCAAAATTGCCAGTATGAACTAAGTCATATTTTTTCAAGTTTTATTGGTGGTTAAAAAATTTCCCAATTGGTTTCTTAGATGATAAATTTCATATAGTTTTGGTTTCTTAATTGTTTTTTCAATTTAAAAACTATAAAATTGCATAAAGTGGTGGTTTTCCGACATGAAATGTTAAAAGAAAGTAATGACCCAAAATGAAGAACTATCAAATATTTTACATTTATAAGAGTAAAAGGAAGGTGAAGAGATACTCCAAGAGGAAATGGAAGATATATAAATATTTTAAATTGGTATATGGTTCATATTTAAGACACAAGAGAGTGAGATTTATCTCTAAGTTATCTTCAAGATAGAGTTTGGGGAGCTTGTTCCCCAAGACTAGATAAAAAATAATAAAGGGAGGATGTTTCAAGTCTAGGAGAGCGTGTGAGAGTATTAAATTATTATTAATTTAGTTTAATAATACTAAATAATCAATTTTTCATGTAATTATGAGAGTGTGAAATAAAATATCTATAATGTGTTGAGTTTAATAAAAAATGTGTGTTGTGTTTCAAATACAAGTAGGGTGCTTGCAAGTGTGTCCATGTGTGAGTGTTAATTTAGTAAGAACGGTATTAATGTTTGTATTTTATTGTAACCCTTACCATTTATTCATTGATTATTATCAAATAAAGGTATTTACTTTTTGGGTTATGTGTGAGACTCTTGCATTAAAATATAGTAGGTTGTGAAAGAGTAGCCTGTTTGAGTTAGTTACAAGTTGTGAAACATAATATTACATAAAATAGAAATATTTGTGTTTTATGTGTGAGATAAGTCATTAAATTATATATTAAGTGTGATATGATATTATTTGAGTATATTTAATGTTTTGAAAGATAATCCTATTTGTGGAGAGGATATAACACATAGAGGATGAATAACAGTGGGATTATAAAATTTGACAAAGATGTTTAAGAAAATCCAAACAAGATTGGATATGATAGAGATTACACCAAGTAATTTTTTTTTTAATATCTAAGTGAATAATAATAAATTTTGGATATGTTAATATCCATACAAGCAAAGTTATATGTTTTGTAGAGAAGACAAGAAAGTAGAGAAAAGAGACCAAAAAAGTCATGGTGAAATAAAAAGGTAATCCTAATAGAAATGATTTATTTTTGCATTAAAGAGATCATAGATAAGGTTATGAAATTAAGAGTGGAGTTAAAATTTTTCTATGAATAAAAGTCTATTTAACACCCTAAGAGTATAAATTTTGAAATTAAGATGTTGTGTAATAGTGTAAATGTGTATTGGAAAGATATCCAAAAGAATAGATAAAGAAAAGGGAAAAATAAAGTTAAAGGTTGGGAACATATAGTTTTCAAGTTGATGGGTAATTTCATGCACCCAATAATGCAAGTAGAGTGGTTAAAGAATATATAAGTTTTGAGACATGAGAGAGAGGAAAATAATATTGCCTTGTGAGGCAATAGGAGAGGGGATTTTCCATTGGAGCAACTCAAATATCTTTAGATAAATAACAAGGAGAAGGATATGAAATAAGAGGAGGATTTACTTGGGGGGTAACATAAGAGTTATTTTTCCATGTGAGAAGTCCAAGTTTTTTTTCAAGAATATCAAGGAGATATTAATATGTGAATGACCCATAAATGAATAATTCCTCATATACGAGGATGTACAAGTGATATATTGTGAACTATACAAATAATAACCACTATTGGATGATGGGAAAGATATTTTTGTATCCCATAAGTGGGAAGAGGAATAATTATACTTGGTGAATGAGGGAATGTATTATTTCACTTTTATAGTGAGGGAAGTTTGAGGAAAACCAAGAAAATTTACATGTTTACTTTAAGGAAATAATAAAAGTGACTGAAGATGACAACCAAGAAGTAATTGAGGTTTCCATGAATAAAACATTAGAGGTGGATTATTTACAAGTGAATAAACATGAGGATATTATAGTTGAAGACAATATATATAAGGAAAAGGAACTATAATAAGTTAATAATGGGGAATGGATAGCCATGAAGGTAATTAATATGGGTGTTTTGGTAGTCCATCATGTGAGTGCAATTTGTTTTGAGAATACAAGTAATAGTGAAAATTTGTAAAAAAAATGTTTATGAGGCATGTTGAAGAGGTTGAAGAAGTGTTTATGGAAATTATTTATTCCATTAATGTTTGTGATATACATGTAATTCTAAAAATGTAGAGGATGGAAAAGGAGAGGGAAAAAATTGGTTCAATCCTACAAGTTCATATGTATGTGAAACAAAGTGAAGAGGAGAAATAATAGGATACTATTGTAGTAACAATTGAAGAGATAGTTGGTAAGGACATTATACTAGAAGAAAAGGATTATTTTATAGTTAAAATAGATACAATAAAGAGTGGTAAGTTAAAGGTCTAAAGAATTAATCAAGAGAGTATGAAAATGTAAATCCATTTGAAATAGTTAGAGGTGGGAGAGAATACCTCACATGAGATATTATAAGAGAATGTAAATATTAAGATGACTTTATCAATATGACAATGGTGGATAGAGAACAATATGTGTTAAAATCCATAATCAGAGATGGATAAAGATTGAAATGGTGGAAGACAAAGTCCAAAAATTATTTGAAGGGACTAATCCAAAGATAATATGGACAACTCAAGATGAAGAGTCTCACTCATGTTACATAGAGGTAAATAATAAAATAAATATGAAGGATATGTTTCTAGTAAGACCAATGAACAAGGAAAGTAGTGTTATACATGTGGGCAATAGATATTGAGGAAGATACACATAGGAGTCATGATATGCATTATTTTCATATAGATAATGGGAGTGTAAGGCTATTTTTATATGGAATTGATATGATGTCAATGGAGATGAATAAAGGAGATATAAATAAATGTAGATCTAATGCAATGAGGATGCTAATAAAATAAAAAAATTCTAAAGTTACAATAGAGGGGCAATTTTATGATGATGGAAATAGGGATATGTTTCTAAGAGCACTATAACTAGATGGTGAAGAAGATGAGGAGGATGTTGAGAGATTAGTTAAAATAATGTTCCAAAAGGATACAAATGTTATTTTTCAAGGCATATTGAAAACTAAAATTGGAGAATAATATGGTGTTGTAGTAGAGTTGTTTAACATAGAAATGAGGACAAAAAGAGAAGAGGATATTATCATGCCCATTTTTTTCTCTTAAAAAAATAAACATGACATAATATAAAACCCAAAAAACTCAAGACAAAGCATGAATGTATACAATAATTCATTTTAATCCTATATTCATGTCTACTAATTACTGATACTGCCACCATTCCATAGTCATGCACATACAACTAATTAAGCAGTTAAAATCTCTAATAGTTCATCCAGACACTTTATAATCCATTCACTAGTTTAAACCAAATATTAATGCACTTATAACATTGAAATAATTGTCAAAATTAGCCTAGGTTAAATCTGACATAGTCAACATCCATGTGGTAGCTTTTATGGGATATAAGGCCACATTATATTTTCTTCAAGCTCCCATGGACCTCTCTTTCTATATGGTATCCTACCACTTACCCACTAGTATAATGAGATTTTACATTACACCTATATCCCTAAGAATGTGTACCATTAAGATGATGCCACATGGAAACATCCTACTAGCCTACTATATAGAAGGCTTTACACTCAACATGAACTTTGATGGGGCTATGGACCATCAGAATAATGCCACATGGAAACATCCCTCTATCTCACCATCTTATAGGCAAGATCTTTGTATGGTCAAATATGAGATTATGGGTTATTAGGATGATGCCACATGGAAACATCCCACTTACCTATTCCTCCATAGACATTCTTATTGTAAAATCATCTCTAAGATTGTAGCTCAATAGGATGATGCCATGCAAAAACATCCTACTCACCTATTAACCTAGAGATAGGCTTCATGTATGATCATCCCTAGGATCATGGGTCATTAATATGATGCCATGTGGCAAAATCTCATTCACTTATTATCCATGACACTTTGCACTCTGTATGGTCCTATCTAGGATTGTGGGTCATTGAGATGATGCTACATGGCAACATCTAGCTCACTCACTATCCCAACACTAACCATATGTCAGACAACACTGACATCAATCCAAGTTTATCAAGATGGAAATACATGGCTTCTTCTTATACATCTATCAAAATTCAAAAAAATGACTAAGCTAAAAATGAAACAAGTGACCAATGCAATAAATTGGATAAGGCAAAAGGTCACATAATGACCAGTTTAAAAGTGATTAAGGTAAAGTTAAAGAATATGATTAACTAATTAGAAAGGGATTGACTATGGTATACTATTGTGTAAAGATCCCAACCAATGGTTAAGGTTAGGATAAAACCAAAAAAAAATGTATTTGAATTCATAAATTAACTAAGGCTCAACTGAAGGAAAACTTAGAGATGACTTAATAAATGAGAACTCGGCTAAGGCAATTAAAAAAGTGTTACGTTATCTACTAACAACTTATGTTCTATACAGAGTATTCCTTACTTAGAATATATTTTTATAAGAAATTTTGTTATCAAATAGGTTTTTGAACAAGAAGGTGCCAAGGAAAAAATACACCTTTAATCCTAAACTGTTATTCTCATTGGTTTAGCTAACTATGAAAAACATCTGAGAGACTCAAATTTTCACTAAAAACACAATGGTAAAATGGGAATCAACTAATAATGAGGACCACATTAAATTCTTAGTTGAATAATTCAGGTGGTAATGGTCCTCAACTCATTTCATTCCATTAAGGGGAAAAAGGGGTCAAACGACATAATTTTATATGAAGCAAAATAAAATCAAACAATTAATATTAACATTACTTCTCATTTGATTTTAAGTTGGTTTGTCATGACGAAGGTTTCCAACATAAATTTTTTATAATTGCCTTAATCCAAGAATCTTTCACAAAATGAATTTTAGTAGAGTAATAATATACATTTTGACTATTTAGTCAATTTATAATGTCATTCCTAATAACAAAATCATATCTATTTACTTGATTTATTCTTAATAAGATAATTTTGAGTCATTAAATCACATCACACTCGTATCATAAAGGGAGAAACAATGCTTATTAAGAAGCCACTCGAGATAAAGATTTAAGTAAGGAAATCAATCTATCAATTTATTTAAAAGACCCCAAAAGGCTAAATAATATTTTATACATATATGATCCTTCGTAAGGTCTTGTAACCTAATAATTCATAATAGTTAGAACTAGTTTTAACACTAATGTTTAATTACATAGAAAACATATATTTTAATCCATTGCTGGAATATTATCGAAACCCTTTCTTTTATAATTTTATTAAAAGTAAGCCAATTTATAAAGCATCGATAATATATCAAAATTCATCCATTTATTTACATAATAATGAGGTACATTTCAAGGATTACTTAAATAATAGAGGACCAGTTAGTCTTCAATGGTGTTCCTCATCTATTTCTAGACATTTTTTGGCCATAATAAATAAGGATCACCACCCAAACTTTTGTCTCACTAATTTTATACTATAGACACCCCTAATCTTGATACTCTCAACTCTGAACATGTTTTTATCACTCGGTAATTGTAAGGGTGGATATCTATTTAAGGGTGTTTGACACAAAGGAGAGACCATGCACCACATACAATCATATTCTCTATTCTCACCCAAAGATATTCCTAGTCCCAAATAAAAATCAACAATAATTCAAATGATCATACAAGTGAATATAATAATTAAATAATATAAACATAACAAGAAAGATTTCACAACATAATAAGGTCTGCCGAAATATTTGAGTAATAAGAGGAGGTTTCAATCTATTATTTCTTGACAATGGTCATGAGAGTGTTTAAAAACCTACCACCATGCCTATCATAGGAGTAATTCAATGAATACCACTATGAAATATAATTAAAGGTAAAATAACCTTACACTATACCAAAAATAGGAGGAATTTGACACATTATTATCAGGACATTCATTGGAGGATAAAAAAACCTTCCACACTACCTATCATAAGAGGAATTTAATATGCTACCAACATAATATGTTACTCACAAGCCACCATCATTTAGTATCACAGAAACATAAATGTACTTACATAATAAATTAGAAATTATTTCATTTAAATAAGGAGGAAAATTTTGTCCAAGGCCTTTAAAAGCATAATAACTATATGGTGGTGAATGCTCAACCCTAGGGAAAAATAAAATAGGTAAAATAAAATAAGTTCTCTTATTCCCATAAAATCAAGAATAAAAAGAAAATAATATAATCATTTCATTCCAAATTAATATAAAAAAACATAATTTGTTAGGAATCCCACCAATCAACCTTTATACCACTTGGGCACTATCCTCCAGCTATCTATACTTCTCTCTCCTAACTTGTTTTTCCTATCTATTACTTTTCCTTTTCCTATGCTAAGTCTATTTTATTTTTGAATTAGAAATAAAATCCTAAACTAAGGCATTCAAAATCCAACATATAGATACCTAATAATTAGCCATCCACAAGTCGCCGCTAACCCATGCCTCATTAAGGTATGTTCTTTTCCATGTTCAATTATGGTGCATAGTGGATTTTCAATATTCTAAGGTTACTTCAAGGATTTACCTATTTTCCCACTATTATAGAAAAGGGAAAATTTTTGTCTTAGTCAGTTATTGACTTATTATAACTAGGTACAAACATAGGGTATTCACTTTGTGCTCAACATTTTACACTCAAATTTACTAACATCAATTTACATAAGGCATACACCTTATGTGCTCACCTAAAGCACAACTAAGACAGAACTAGGGCCTGCAATTGGGCTAGTTGTGCCATGGCACAAGACATAATATATAGAACTTGGTCAATTCAAAGAAGGCTTAAGTAGATTCATAGGTAAAATCCCTTCATGGGCTAAGTGTAGTGGTCTATAGGCACAAGCCTTTTGGTGAACTAATCCTTGAGCCATATGGGTGTAATAAGGGTCAAAGGGTAGCTTTCACTTAAACTACTTATACAATGCTCACACTTTTAACAAGGATAGGAACACTTGGTATAAGATCTATACACACTTTTTATAATTTTATGATGATGTCATCATTTACTATAGGGATGCCATTAACATCATGAACTAAAAACATGTATAGAATTTACTTAGCATAATTGAACTTAGACTACAATATTACATCCATTTTACATAGTTCATTTAGAAATATACTAGATTCATAGACTACATTCATCATGTTTTACTATAACCATTATTTATCATTAATCAAAGTTCAAATATAGAGTATATAATTCATGGTATTTAGAATAGAGTATATGTTTATCTCTTTATACTTAATGGCCTAGAGTCTCATAAGTGAACTTGGGCATATACAAATAAATAATTCATGGCATCCATGTTAATCCTAAGTCTAATGACAATCATATGTATGCATATAGAGTGAATTCCAATTCTCCAAAGCTTTGATGCACTATTTTTGCATCCCTACATCAATTGGTTTAAGATCTGCTTATATCTCTTCAGGCACATCTCCATCAGGGTAGAATGTGCATGTCTAGTTCCAAAATGGAGATTTGGTGATCATTGCCACTGGATCCATCACCTTTAAATCTTCATGATGCATTCACCACATATCTCCACTCCTGGAAGATGCCTTGAAGATCCAAGAACTAGTTAGTTGCCTACTAGTTGGTGTAAAGTATGTGTTGAAACCTCTAACAGGTAGCAATCATGTTAAAAATTCATCATTTAAGAAAATTGATCACCTCACACTGATTTATATTTCATGTTAGCATGACTCCTATACTTATCAAAGTAAAGGGCCAAACATTACCCCATATAAAAATGGTAGTTCATCCTCAAACTATGTTGTCAAGGTCTTTAGATCATAGAACTCAAGTGTGTTCTCCTTAAGCTCTGTGTTGAAGTCTTAAAATACCTTAATGGTAAGATTTATTTATTTAGTGGTACTATCTACTTTGATGGAGGCAACACTCAGTACAAGCACATCAAGTTTCTCTAGCTCCTTCAGGAAGGCCACTAAATTTGCCTTTGCCTTTTCCACACTCCCATCCAAGATTGCTCCTTGCTCATAGGCCTTATTTTGTAGAGTGTGGAAGAGTTCTTCCAAGTTTTGATCTTACTTCTTTATCTATTTTTAAGCACATTGATGCTGCCCATGATCTGCATGCACTTTGACCTATTTATTGACTATACATGCACCATCAACTTCTCCTTCTCCTCCTTTGCCTACTTTAGGTGCCCATCTATGACTGATGTTTGATTAGAGAATCTCAATAAGATGGCATCAACTACATCTATTCCCTCTTATATTTTTATAAAGAGTTATTCTACCTCTTTGAGCTTACCAATAAGCTCCTTCTATAGTGCAACATGGGGATGTTCTTCTTCTTCTTATGTTGGCTCGAATTTTAATCTTCAGAGCATCTTCTCCACTAACACATAGATTTTATCAACCTCAAAGAGGTTCAAAGTATCGACACCAATCATAAGGGATGGTTATTTGATTTCTATTCACTCACATAACTACTAAAATTTTAACTTAGTGGCTTGCACTTTCTCCTAGGCTTATTTATGGAGTTATTTCCATTTTTTCACCCTACCATCATTGATAATATTTTGGTGTACATCTTCAATGTCCATTATTATTAATTCATTTATTGATCAAACTAGGTTCATGAAATGAGAATATATGAGGAGGGGGTATTTCCCCTCATTAGGCTCTTCTAAGATTGAAGTGATTGATCTAGGTGCCTTATATTGATGCTTAACCATGTAATGATCAAATTCAAATGTAATTTTTTATGTGTCTTAGTTATGGTAGCTTGGGGTCATGATGTCATACATGTAAATCTCATCATCCCCCAATCCATTTTTATCCTTCTCCTTTATACTTATTTTTGCATCACCTTTCTTGATGATGGTCATCTCTATTTGTTCTTCCTCTTCTTCACTAGTACCACTACTCTTTTTGATGCTTTACTTAGAGGATTCACCTATTTGTTCCTTAAGGTTTTCTTCCTCAAACTTTTCCCTATCATCTACTTCTTATCTCTAAGGCTTCTCAATACTCACCTCTAGCATAATACATTTGGTGATAACATCAACTTATTAATACTAGGATTCTTTTGCTATCTCTATTTATTATTTTAAGATGCTATTATTGTTTTATTTTTATTCACACACCCATTTAATACTCAAGAGTGCTTCTTGTATAACTTATTCTACCTTCTTGGTGGGGATGTTGGGCACTTTCATGAATGATTTCATGGCTGGTTCTATGCTAGTAGGAACCTTCTTAGCCTTTTTCTCTACTTTGGTCCATTTTTTTCCTGGTATATTTTTCATTTGGGCAACAATTTAGGCGACAATTCGGGTGACAATTCCACCCTAATTAATGACGAAACTTCTGGGAGCCATAACTTTTGCATCGTAGCTCCAATTGACTCTCCGTTTGAACCGTTGGAAAGCTAATAATGAGGAGAACATCATGAGATGGAATTGAGATGAACTAGATGAAGTTTGACCCCCAAAAACCCAATGTAAGTGCCCCAAATTTCAATTTTAGTAGTGATGTCTAAAAATAGTAAGTTTCTAAAAATAGTAATTCCTCAAATTTTGTATTATTTTAAATATTGGAAGTAGAACCACTTAATCTCCCTTAATATTGGTGACCTTCCACATCCTCACCATACTTTAAAAATTAGTATAAATGAAGAGGTAACCCAAAAGGTAAAGATAAACATCTCTTCTTAGAGATAAGCATATATTTGTATTGTGATCTTGAGTAATACTACATCTCTTCTCAGAGAATTCATTGTTACTGTGTTATTTCTATGCTATTGAAATATTTATCAACCAAAACTTCTAAGTTTTGGATCATATTTATCTTACACTTCATTTACCTTGGCATGACCTTTACCTTTCTTATGGAAACTTGGGTGTAGCACTTCACATGCACATGATTCAGCTTTCTTTGTTCCATCTCTTCTTAGTGTTGTGCTTATTTAGAAGTGTGATTCTCTTTCTTGGTAAATTTATCTACACTTCCATGTCTCTTACTTCATTCTTCCCTACCCCATATAAATCCTTATACTAGTCCTCCAACACTTCATTATTTCCTCTCAATTTATGGTGCATAAGCATATTGTGTGCTTCCCTTTCTCAACGTGGTACTCATAACTGTCTGAACCTGCCAAACTTCATACACCCAAAAATATAGGTGTCTAGCCTTAGGTTCTTAGAGATCACCCATGCTCTACTTAACCAACTATATTTATGCATTTACTCACTAGAAGAGTTTTTCTATAGGTTTAAAATCACCATGTTTCTAACACAAACAAAATAAGCATAAAAAAATATTTAACTTTTACCAAATTTTATTATGGTCAACATAAAGTAACTAAATTGTGACTGCGAAGTTGGTGTTTGATGGCACAAATTCCATCTTACTAATTATAGGGCTTTAATCTATTACCATTAAAATCCCAAGGAGCATTTCATTTGTCAACATGTATATATTGTATATGCCAGTCTCCAATATGTTGTGGATGATATAAGGTCCCATCTACCTAATTTACAATTTGATTGGGTGCTTGAGGTACTTTGAGTCATATAACAAGACTGTTACACTTTTATTTAAACCTTTTTGCTTGATGTACTTATCATGCTAGAGCTTCTAGCATGCCTTTTCTATTTACTAGCTCCATCTTGATTGGGTGCATGTCTCATCCAATTGATCCAAGTCCTCCAAGCATGTACTCATAAACTCTTGGTCATCTAATCAATGAATACATGTGATGCATAATGAGTGCACTACAAATTCCATGGGTAAAATAACCTATACAGTAAACACTAGTTGAAATGGTGTAGCCTTGTTTATGTGCTTATATGTAGTGTGAGAGGCCCACAATAATATTGACACATGATCATCCCAATCTTTGTGACTTGTTACATATATTTTTTATGCATGTGCCCAATATATTATTGAATGTCTTAGTATTACCATTCATTTGGGCCCTAGGGATGATAAGGTTTCATCTTATAGTGCACCATTATATATTCAATTAGTAGGATCTAAATAGTTGCATTGATAAAGTGTGCACCATGGTTGAGAGTCATGATAAGTAGGAATCTATAGTGACTGATAATATTCTCCTAGGTTAACCTTTATGCAATGGTAGTTGTTCATTATTTGGTCAACACTACCTTATCCCACTCGATGAATTAATCTATGGTTGCTATAATGTATCATACACCTACATGACTTACAATGGGAGTAATAGGCCCAACAAAGTCAATGGACCATTTTTCAATTGGTACTTATGAAAGGATAGGGATGAGAGGTATATCATCCTTTTGGTTTGTCTTTCCCTTTCACTAGCACACATTACATGCTTTGGTGCAATATTTTGCATCTTAGAATAGAGTTGGCCATCACAAGCTTGATTGTAGTACCTTTCATGCCATAATGTCTCCATTTAAATGGTCTCCATCAATCCCTTTATGCACCTCTTGAAATACTAAGTCCCATTTGTGCTCTAAGACATATTAGTTTAGGACTTCATCATGTCTCAACTTGTATAGCTCCCTGCCAATGAGTTGAAAAGGAGTGAGATGAACTATGAGCCATATTTTTTCATTAATCATCATAGTCAAGGGTACAGATCTAGATGTTAAAAATGTGATGATATCTACCAAGTCTTTTAGGATGTGATGGACCCTATAAATTTTCACATTAGGTATATCATCTTCTATAGGTAATACCACATCACCAAATTTGATGTGGGATAGATGGTCTAGGCCCAAGTTTTGTTTTCAAGGTTTTACTATAATAGAGAATTAGAACTCTTAAAACAAAATAATCCATTAATAAATTCACCCATGGAGAATGGGCTTGTTTACCAGGTACTCAATCACCTTTTGATTAGTGAATAATATGAAGGGGGTCACTAATAAATACTTCTAGAACTTTTTTAGGGCATAAACCATGGTAAGTGCCTCACACTCAATTTTATACCTATGAATGAAATGGGATGGTCCATTTTTCCTTTGCCTAGTTGCACTAGAATGGAGTGCATCATATTACCTGATGCATCAACATAGATATGAAAGGGATTTGTCTAGTTAAGAAATTGTAATATCATTGTGATTTCTATTTTGAGATTCAAGGTCTCAAATTCATCTTCTATTGTTTCACCCCAATAAAATGGCCCATATTTTCATAAGATATCTTCTAGTGGCACTATAATCTTGGCATAGTTCCTTATTAAATTCTTATAGTAACCACAATGTCCAAGAAAGGCATGAACATATTTGTGTTTTGATGGGTCTAAAGCTAAAGGATGAAGGCAATATTTACTAGATTAATGGGAAAACCTTCCAAGCAGAGAATGTGCATGAGCAAAGTGCCAAATGGCATTATCAAAACACACTTTTTTAGGTTTAAAAAATCTAAAATTGCGTACACCTTTCAAACATAAGGTGAAAATTGTCATAATGATATTTAACTAACCCATACATAGTCTAGTCACCTATGTATACTTAGTGGAATTTCTAAATGAAGCCCTTGAAAGTAGTGATCACCACTCGGGAGAATATGACTAGTACATTATTCAATCCAAAGGCAATCATATTAAATGCACAAAAAAACCCATTCTATTGCAAAGGTAGTTTTGAGGTTGTACTCCTCAATATGGCCTTGATGGTATCCTAAGAACCCATCAGTACAAGTATATATCTTACAACCTATGATGCCATCCAATACTTTGTCAATGATTGGAGTTAGAAAGGGGTCAGTTATGTAGTTAGTTTTCAATAATCTATAGTTGATATAAATTTGGATGCACCCATCCTTCTTGATATTGACAACCATGGGACTAACCCATTTAAATTCTTGTAAAAGGTAGATGAGATATATGGCTATCTTACCATCAATATCTATTTTGACCTTGCCATAAAGATTGGGGTTCATCTTTTAAGGTCACTTCTTGATAAGTCTTACACCATCGACTAAATTAATTCTCATCTTTCCAAGGTATGGGTGTGTGACTTTAATATATCGATAATTTTGGGGGAAAAAGTCATGGAATTCTTTCATGAGGTCCAAAATATGAGATAGCTCCATGTCATACCAATAGGTACCTAAAGTAGCAATCTTTGGTTCCCCTTTTGAGCTGATAGCTACCTTTATAATTATTAGTGATGTGTGGTAGGGCTCATTATTCTCTTGGTATAAATCCTCAACTTATTTTCTTCCCTTAGATATTTATACTCAAATATGGGTAGGGCCTTCTTCTTCTCAAGTATTATCCTCAACTTGGTGCACTAACTTCCTTTTTCTTGTTATATTCTTCCATTTAAACACCTTCCATGTTTCATCATCCTCATCACTAGAGTCACTATTCAGGTTTTTTATTGAATTAAAGTTAGGAGTGCTAAACCTTATTCACCAAACATGTCTTTTAAGTGCTCCTCCAATATTTTAGTGTCCTCAAACATTGACCTTCAAACTATCTATATTGGCTCAATCAATTCAAGGTTTTAAAAAGAAAAGGAGAAGGTGTGAATAAACTACTCCATAAGTGAATCCCAGTTGGTTGTCTCATGATACATCTCATTAACAATTTACCATGCCCACACCAAAATATTTAAGGTCTTATAGAAGGCATGCACCCATAGGTTCCTCAAGGCATTTTTTCATAGATAGTATAGGTTTCTTTGCAAAAGCACATATGTGTTATAGGGTCAAAGTCATCAGAGTAGGTTGAGATGTCTAGCTCCTCATTACTTTTCCTAAATCTAATGAAAATGGCTATATTCACATCTCACCAAGTTAGTAAGCTAGGAATTTTTTCTACCCACCAATGAGTGGCAATGCTCTTCAATGTATACATTAATGTACCCATTATATCCACCTTATTTGGGATACATGATTCTAGGTCATAGACATAGTCTTCCACTAGATTACTCCCTTCATATTTTGGAAGCATAGTAAGTTTTCCCTTATTAAGGTAAAAAACTCACTTCCCCTTTCTTGGAATAAGGGACCCACCTTTTTTAAGCATGATCAATTTGGACCCAACCTATCTTTACTATTTTTGGCACCTTCACACATACCAAATGACACCTTTGACTAGTGGTCTCATATGCTTCCTTAAGCCATCGATCATAGGCAACATCGATAGTATTTGAGGATGATTTTCCACCTTCTTAAGAGAGGAATACTTGTTCATTAGGGTCTAACATCTCAGTTCCTTACACCATGATGTTATATATGTGGTTGATCTAATCCTCAATGTTCATGATCTTGATATAGGGGGTCTTAGGTCATTTCAGAAGGGTATAACTACCCTCTCTTTTCCATTCTCAAATGTTAAATAGAACCTTTAGAATTACATATCTACATTATTTTCATAACAACATGGCCTTCCTAAAAACATTTAGTACTTATCTTATTATACTAATTTGATCACTTCAAACTTAGTGCAAAATTTGGCACTCATTTATATCTATAATTGTGCTCATTATAATTCCAATCGATTGCACTATGGTCTTGCTGGCCATAAAGAGTACATGAGGGGAAGGCCTCAAAGCTAGCTTATCCATTTTCTCCCATGCATTCTTGGTCAAGATGTTGACCTCAATGCCTATGTCCACAATTACCTCATATATAAACCATCCATCAATAGTGGCATCTATGAAGATTTATTGGTCATACTTTACATTTTTTATATATAGAACTTATTATGCCCTTTTTATATGTAGTACAATGAGCTCAACTTAATTTTGACCTACATGTTCCAAGATCAAGTACTTTGAGATGGGTAGCATTCTTTCTATTTATAGGAGGTGTAAGATCTTAATTAATTATTACATCTTAGTTTGTTGGATCTCTTACTTATTATGAGAGGTAGTAACCTACTCTTTTAATTATCATGCTAATTAGATCTCCACTTACAGGTTTTAGATGACACTCATATCCTATTTTAATACATATTGTGTACATGTTAGGCCTAAATGAGGTGAAACTTTGGGCTCAACCTATGTTATGCACTTAGAGTGACCCTTATCCCCATATTCTAAATGTAAATCAAATATTGGTATTACTAGTAACTAAGTGGTAAATCCACTATGAGTAGTCACATGTACTTTGATTTTATCTACATAGGTTGGTTGCACCTTAGAGGTCCATTTTTGCAATTTTGGCTCATGCTTAATCATTTTTGTAACTTTGTCTGCACTAGGCCCTCATTAGATCAACATTTTTTATAAGTTAGGGAATTATTCAACCTTATGGGACCCTCGATAATAACCACATATAAGATGTGTAGGGAAATCACACTGATAATGATTTGTGGAGCCACACTTATAACATGAGTGTGGTGGGAACCTTCTACCATCACATCCTCCACCTCACCCTCTAACACCTCATTGTATCCCAAAGCCTATATTATATTGAACATAACCTTAATTTCCTTGGTTATCCTATCATTTGATTACTATAGTGGTATGTCACACACCTCTTTCCATGTTGTCATGCATCTACTCAATCACCTAAAAATTAGTAGTGGTATGGGTATAGGCATCACACAACTAATAATCAATGGTTGTGTTGACTTGGTTAGTGCAATGAAGTAAAGGGTAGTTGTATATGTCATTAAACTCTCAATAGACTTCATATCTTAGAATAAAAATGTGCACATTATTTTGTGGGAAATTAATATGATTATGGCATTTTGATTCATAGTTAATACACCATAGTCCACTTCAAGAATCATCTAATGAGCTAGTGGTAAGATTTTGGATATGGGCAACCATCGATGCAATAGATGCCTCCATAAATGGGTAGATCCATATATATAAACGTCTAATTGCCTCAACTCTGAGTATGAATTCAAGCACTTTGTGAGGGTCTATAAAAGTCTTCATGGAAAATTCTCTTTGGAATGGCACTAACAACCCTCCAATGAACCACTATGTATGCTAGGAAGGGTGATTATCATATGGGATCTTCGATAGGAGAGTCTTGAACCTTTCATAATATAGGTACACACTTTCTAAGAGTCCTTCAGTAATCTTTTTGAGCACAATGATGGCCTACTATTCAAACTCTAGAATGTCAAATTCCTTGAAGAATGCCTCCTTCAAGGTATCATAATCAACCATAGTTTGGTTAGGATTAAATTTTTGTCATGTCCTCTTTTCAGTTGACATGTTCTAAGTTCATGGTTAGCCTATTATGCGACCCTTGTAGGCTGAGAGGATGGTTAGGGGGTCTTGATGGAGATTGGCGTGGCTTCGTTTAGCAAAATTTTTCTAGTTGGCTTTCGTTTAGGCTCGATTGGACATGTATTGAGGGAGATATTAATATTTGATTAATTTAATCAAATATTAATTATTTGGTCTAATTTTAAATTAGAAACCCTAATTCTAATTTAAGAAAACCCTAATTAGGGAAAGCATATCTTTTGAGGGTATAAGGGTTTCTCATGGAGGTCATTATTGATTATGCATATGATTATTGATTTTGATATTGAAGAATTCTTCTATGAAGACTGAGCCAAGGGTTCCAGGATTCCATTGCAGTGGAGAACGTCAACTCTTCATTGTGTGCGATTCAGAGGCTATGAGATATCAATTGATTTATTGCCAAAATTGAGAGATAGCTTCATCCAAAATTTATCACAGAGGTTTACAAATTTGAGAGGTAACTCCATACAAAAGTTGTCATAAAGCTTTTCAGGTATTTCTTTATTTAGTTTTTATTCAATAAGTTATACAGACATAGATCTTCTATATTAGAGCTATATATCTTCAAATCAGGGGTTGAAATAGATAGGGTGTGCTTTATTGGTGGCCATACAGAGTCCGTATAGGTTCGTATAGATTCGCACAGATACTGACATCGACAGGTAGAGATCCCTAGTGATCAACATTGGTTGATTGAAGACCGACGTCGGTAGAGAAGGATTGATAGAGACCGACGTCGATAGTATATCGATTGATGCCGGTGACTGTGTGTTCAACATAGCAGGCTGAGACAGAATTTCTAGATTCAAGCTCAATTTCTAGATTTGCCAAAGCTTAGGGTTTTAAGATAGAATATTTCCTATTATTTTATTTATATGACAGAGACTCAATTTTAATTATCTGAATAAGTGAAAGATATTTGATTGGTAGATAAGAGATTTACTGTGATTTACTTATTTGAAATTATCTTGAAAAATCATATTCTTTGTTCAGAGCTTTTGTGTTTAGATATTCCCTACTGAAAGGGGATATTACAGTGGTATCAGAGCTAAATCCTGCCATCTTGAGGGTGTGAAAATATTATGTAGCCACAAGAGTTGGGACCACATAAGTATAACACACGTAGTAGAGCCTTGCTTGAAGGTACCCAATTGTTAGAATAGTAGTGGATTATCATGAGTGATAGATGTGAGGGTAGCCCACCCAGGGGCCATAGGTATGACGCTGATCAAGACACCAGAGAATTTCATCGTGCTATGATGACAAACTAATAGTAGATGAATCAGACACTACAGGCACTTATGACTATGATAAGGGGGATGAACACACCTAATAGATAGAATGGGGAAAAAGGAGATAATAGGAGTGATACTATTAATCAGAGACCCCAATAGACCCATTCCAGGACTGTTGATAGACCTACACGGCTTACATTTATATAGGATGAACTTGAGGTTCTAGTAGAAGAGGCGGCAGGTGATTTCCTATTTACAGATACCCTCATGGCTGCAACTGATGAGTGGAACTTATTATATCCTCATGTTCAGGAGAAGATGTCCTTTGATTGTTTTGTTACTCTGAGGAGAGAGCACTACAGTTTAGTTAGACAAGACACGAGGCCTAGAGTTCAATTCAGTGAGCTAAAGAAGGCTACTAGTAAGCTTTTTTTGACTACTTTTGATAGTAGTGGCAAGATGATAGCTCAAGCTTGGGTTCATAAGCTTGACACATTTTTGGCATTGAGACCAATGTCAAAAATAGAGGCCATCAAATATGCCACTTTGCACTTGGATGGAGTAGCACATGATTGGTGGTACCATGGTATGGTAACACTTTAGCATAACCAGGTGACAGAATACCAAGACTTTGTGGATAGATTAGTTGAGTGGTTTGATAGGAAAGATCTTGAGGTTTACTTTTGAGATCTGGCATAGTTGAGACAAATAGGTAGCTTGGAGTCCTTCATTGGGAAGTTTTAGAGATTGGCAGTCATGCTGCCCAATATTTCTGAGCATAGATTGGTAGTTCTCTTCATGGAGGGATTGACAGAGCCTTTAAGAGGTTGGATCAAAGCCTTTGATCCTCCTTCATTATAGGTAGCTATGAAGAAGGCATGTAGTATGGAGATGGCAGCCCCATCCCATAAATTTAACTCCAAAGGTACTTCTTCATCTAGAGACCATAAGTGCTCCAACGCAGATCCAGATAGACCAGATTTCAACATAGATAAATCAGGTGCAAAGAATGATTCAAAGGCCAATCCAATAGCACCACCTTTGGATCGTGAGGTGCTTAATGATCTATGTAGGAAGAAGCTTTGCTTCTACTGTAAAGGTCCATATGATATCCATCACGATTGTCCATTGAGGCCTAAGGGCAAGGCGAATCGTGTGATGTGGGCATATTATGAGGATTCGGATTCAGAGGATTCCAAATAATAGAATAGTTTTGAGGGGGCAGAGGCAGAGGCTTCAGGGCCTAAGGTAGAGGTAGAGTTAGAGCTTCACATATAGGAGGCACACCTATCCAACATTCAGTCGGATGAGTCATTCAGACTCTGTGGAGTGTTGGCAGGGTAGAAGGTTATCACCCTTCTTGATATAGGAGCCACACATAGTTTCATAGATGCTAGATTTGTGGAGAAGTGTGGACTCACTATCGAGGATTTTGAGGGCATCAAAGTTAAGGTAGCTGATGGTCACACTCTTAGGTGTGAGCGTATGATTAGATACCTCCCATTGTGCTTAAACAACTATGAGTTCAAGGCTGATTATTATGTGGTAGACATGGGGGATATAGACTTAGTCTTGGGTATGAAGTGGCTTCATTCATTTGAGGAAGTTACTCTTCATCTCAAAGACATGGAGGTTCTCTTTGATGTTGATGGGAAGACACACATTCTTAAGGCAATACGGGGCAGCAGCTTCAGATATATGTTTTTTCATCAGATGGAGATGCCTACGTCACCTGACATGATAGAGTGTGATGACGAGTGCACACTAGCACCAACACAAGAGAGATATGAGGATGAGCTTGGTCTTGAGGTGAGTGTAGTTCAAGAGTTATCACATGTGGTAGGGACTCAGCTTTCTATTATAGTTGGGTCACAGGTTGATGATGATATGGCTCTTTCTAGCCTTCACAATCCAGATTTAGATATTATTCAGGTACGGAGTTTGCTTGAGTTGCTTGCTGATTTTCATTTATGGATTGGATGTTGGGGTGTTTATCTTAGTACTAGGGATGGACATGGCATGGAGTTTGCATTGATTGACAGTAGGGCAGATCATGACTACATTTGGGATCCAGGTGGATTGATGGGTGTATCATTCAACGATTACTTGAGGGCAAGCAATTTTAGGAGGGGCAGATTGTCATGTCCCCTTTTTAGTTGACATGTTCTGAGTTCATGGTTAGCTTATTATGCAACCCTCATAAGCTAAGAGGATGGTTAGGGGGTATTGATGGAGATTGGCATGGCTTCATTTAGCAAAATTTTTCTAGTTGGCTTTTGTTTGGGCTCGATTGGACATGTATTGAGGGAGATATTAATATTTGATTGATTTAATCAAATATTAATTATTTGGTCTAATTTTAAATTAGAAACTCTAATTCTAATTTAAGAAAACCCTAATTAGGGAATGCATATCTTTTGAGGGTATAAGGGTTTCTCATGGAGGTCATTATTGATTATGCATATGATTATTGATTTTGATATTGAAGAATTCTTCTGTGAAGATTGAGCCAAGGGTTCCAATATTCCATTGCAGTGGAGAATGTCAACTCTTCATTGTGTGTGATTCAGAGGCTATGAGATATCAACTAATTTATTGCCAAAATTGAGAGATAACTTCATCCATAAGTTATCATGAAGGTTTACAAATTTGAGAGGTAACTTCATACAGAAGTTGTCACAGAGCTTTTCAGGTATTTCTTTATTTAGTTTTTATTTAATAAGTTATACAGATATAGATCTTCTATATTAGAGCCAGATATCTTCAGATCAAGGGTTGAAATAGATAGGGTGTGCTTTATTGGTGGCCGTACGGAGTCTGTACAGGTCTGTATAGATTCGCATAGATACCGACATCAACAAGCAGAGATCCCCAGTGACCAACATCGACTGATTGAAGACCAATGTCGATAGAGAAGGACTGACAGAGATTGATGTCAGCAGTATATCGACCGACGCCTGTGACTGTGTGTTTGACATAGTAGGCTGAGACAGAATTTCCAAATTCAAGCTCAATTTCTAGATTTGCCAAAGCTTAGGGTTTTAAGATAGAATATTTCCTATTATTTTATTTATATGACAGAGACTCAATTGTAATTATCTGAATAAGTGAAAGATATTTCATTGGCAGATAAGAGATTTTCTATGATTTACTTATTTATTTGAAATTATCTTGCAAAATCATATTCTTTGTTCAAAGCTTTTGTGTTTATATATTCCCTACTGAAAGGGGATATTACAATTTCCTATACCATGTATGGGAATGAATAAGTAGAGTGGTCACAAACTAGGTAGCCTTGAACTTTGATTGGGTTATGCCTCATGTGTGCCACTATATTTCACACTTTTGTACATGTTTTACAAAATTCTCCATGACATGATACTCTAGTAAGTACATGTCCATTTCATAGTATATTTTTTATGGGGCAAGTAGGGATATAAGGTGTTTGTCCCCATAACATCCATCTTTTTGGTGATCCTCTGACACCTTTAATCACTAGGTTAGGCACTAGTCTTATCATTGCTATTGACACAATAGATTTTGATGGTGATGTACTACTTAATTATGTTATTAGACCACTTCTTATGAGCTTTTGCCCTCTTTGCATCATGGACATTGGTTAAGTTGGTATTCTTGTTATCAAGTTATATTATGGTGAGCTAACATCTAATGGTCCAGAGGTATTTTCACTCACCTCCTCATATGGAATGATCTATTCAATCACAAAGTTGCACTTCAAGTCTATAAACCATCAAATATCTATGTCAATAATAAGGTTAATTATTACTCATATACTTTTTTCAAGTGGAGGATCTAGTGCATGATAATGCACCATAGGTTAAAAATGGGTAGGCACATCAAGAATATATTCATTCACTAAATCATATAAGAAACCAACCAATTCTACACTTGTCAAGTTTTGAACTCAATAAATTACTTCATTATACTTCTCATCCTTACACTATTGTGTTTAAATAGATATTTCCCCATGCTATTCCCACTTGGTATGGGTTCTCTTGGCACTTATAAGATCCAAATATTCTATCAGTCTTCACCATCTCTTACTATTGGTCAATTTTTTGAGCTCTCAAGTGTCAATCTATTCAACCCCTTCCATTACACTCACCTACACATCCCATTATCCACCTTTGCATTGCTTATACATGAAAGGGATTTATCCTTACATCCCCAAAGTTTTAAAATAATAATCCACCATTATATTTTTGATCTTTATGCCAAATTCAATCAAAAACATGCCTCTAGGGTTGTGAAAAAATTGGTACTCTACTTCCTCAAGGCATGAGTTGGTTGAGACTACAAACTCAAGTATGTAGATATTTAATGCTCCTTTCCACCATGTATCCATTACTCTAGAACAAGTGGCATCCAATGTCTCAAGTCTCTCTAGGAACTCCTTTATCCACTCTTAATGTTATCCATAGCTTCTTATTCTATGGGTTGAATATGCATCCAACCACTAGTACACATGCTCAGGTAGTTCATAGAAAAATACTCCATATAAAGCATCATATAAGTTATTATGAACCCATTTTATTAGATTTTGTCTTTTTCAAGTTAGATGATTTAGTGTAGAGATATCTTCCACCTATTATAGCTAGCACTTGATGTTTTTGATGAATATTTGGTACATCATTTTCCAACACCATTGCAATAAGAAAATTCAACATGAATTCAGGAAATAGAACCAAAATGTCTTAGAAAATGGCATAAAGTTATGTTAGTTGGTTCTTGAATTATTAAAACTAAGTGAAAACATAAGGTATTCCCTTTGCACTCAACATTTTATACTTGAATATGTTGGTATCAATTTACATAAGGCACAAGCCTTATGCACTCACCCAAAGCATAAATAAGAAGGAAATGGGGCCTGTATTAGGCTAGTTGTGCCATGGCACAAGACATAAGATTTAAGGCTTTGTTAATTCAAAGAAGGCTTAAGTAGAGTCATAGGCACAAGGCCTTCATGGCCTAAGCCTAGTGGTATATAGATGCAAGCCTTTTGGTGGACTAATCCTTGAGTCATATGGGTGAAAGAAGGGTCAATGGGATACTTTAACTTGGAGTACTCATACCAGGATAAGAATTTTAACAAGGATAGGAACACTTGGTGTATTATATATATATATATATATATATATATATACACACACACACACACACACTCACACATTATCTTTATAGGTTTATGATGACATCATTATTTACTACAAATATTCCATTAAAATTGTAAACTACAAGAATGCATGGAGTTTACTTAGCATAATTAAACTTAGACTAAAATATTACATCTATTTTACATAGTTTATTTAGAAATATAACATACACATAGAATAGATTCATCATGTTTTACTACAACCATTCTTTGTCATTCATCAAATTTTAAATATAGAGCATATAATTCATGGCATTTAGAATAGAGTATAGGTTTATATCATTTTATTTAATGGCCCAGAGGCTCACAGGTGAGCTTGGGTATATATAAATGGAGCCATTATGGCATCCATGCTAAGCCTAAGTCTAATGGTAGTTAAATACATGCATATAGAGAAAATCCCAAATCACTAAAGCTTCGATGCACTATTCTTGCATCCCTACATCAACTAGTTAGAGCTCCTTTTATATCTTTTTAGGTACATCTACATAGAGTGGAATGCACATGTCAAGTCCCAAGATGGATCATTGGTAATCATTCAGGATAACTCAATCACCTTACAAGATTCACACTATAGTCTTCACATATCTCTAAACATGGAATATACCTCAAAGATCTAAGAACCAATTAACCACCTACCATCTGGTGAAAGGTATTCACTAAAACCTCTAGTTAGCACTAATCATGACAAAAAGTCATAATTTAAGAAAAATTATCACCTCACACTAATGTTTATATCATGTTGTCATGAATCCTATACTTATCAAAATAAGGTGCCCAATAACCACTTGATCATAGTAATAAGGTAATCCATGGAATATCTCCCACTTGGCCATTAGAAATTCTATATTTTGGCTAAAAAATATTTAGTCTAGGTAGTAACAAGTTTCACCATTAAGGTTTAAGTACTGGCCACCTAATCAAATGTTGCATGTACTAAGTGGCTACCTATGTAGCCAAATACTTTGCACATTATTAAGGAATTATAAAAATAATTAGTGATATAACCATTTTTGGCATCATCTCTTTCTTTTATTGGCCCCTTTCCTATTCTTTCACACTCTATACACACATCAAATTCCTCTAACCTAATAGTCAAGTCTACATAATTTAATCAAAAAAGGTATTTCCAATAAATTAACCATAGCCAATCATTCATTGAATATCAAAATACATGTAGATGATTTCATATGATTCAATACATAAGTTATTTCCATATCATAAGCTTAGAATAAATTATTCAACATGATTTTTTGAACTAGGAATTTGACTCAAGAGAGGTGATTAGTATTGTGTTAGTCCCAAAATGAAAACAAATTGATAAAAACACACTAACTAGCATAACATATCTAGGCCTAGACAACAGGGAGAGCTTAGTTAACAAACATGATTAAAACACACAACTAAAATGAAAAATAAACCTTCTTTTACCTTCCTTAGATGTTCCAAAATGCTTGGTGTAGTGGCTTGATCAGTTTGTCCTCATGAAGTCTTCATCAAAGGAGGTTTGGCTATCTCCTCTTCTCCTTGGTACCTTGTGGATTTGGCTTGGCTTGGCTCAGAATAAATTTAGCATGGTAACACTAATTGAAATGGATTTTTAAATCATTTTTTCATTATAACTTTTCACCAAAATAGCTTAGAAATGATTTTCATGCCCTCTCTATTTATAGATTTTTTCAAATGGCTAGAATCAACCTAAACTATCCATCTAAAGATTGAGATGTGTGTCTAAGGATTAATCCAATTTTGTGGAATTAAACCTATAATTATCCTCATCATGACATTGAAAAAAGGGGCATTGAAGAGGCATGCAGGGTATTGATGATGCATGGGAGGCATGAATCCTAATAATTGTGGCATTTATGGCCTAGGGATGTCTTCCCAAGAAATGATGTCACCTGATAATGCAGATATTCAATATTCATTTCCAAAAATAAGTATTAAACAAGTTTTTATGGAATTATTAACTAGGCTCTAATTTGGTTTAATTATCTCTTAAACATGATTAAGCACTTTGTGCACAAATTACTCAAATTGATTAGAAAGCCTTATTATTGGTCTAAAATTTGACTGCATTGGAATTGGAAGCTAATGTCAGATGCATTGGATCCATTAGACCATTTAGGATGTTACTAATAGTAAATAACAAAGGCACATGTCTTGTACATGATATTTCATATAAAATAGCAATCCATAGCACCTAGGTGCAAAATTGGCATTTTGACTTGAAATGATTTGATCAAAGTTAGTTGGTCCATAAATTGCATTACCCCATTTAATGATACTCTAGCTAAAATCAGCACTTGAATATGCCAAGTTTAAATCTTTTAATGTGATTTAGTGTTTTTATGCCAAATTATGCACTTTAGGTTGAAATTGGTCAAAAGCCTAGTTGGATGTCATTGGTGGCCAAATTTAGGTGTCTATAGCTTGCCCCTATTTGGGAAGGAGTTACAAGCTATAAGCACAATAATGCCTTCCCAAATAATGAGAGATGGTCTATATGCCAAAAAGAGGATGATGAAGAAAAACAAAGCTCCAATTAGTGTTTGGGAAGCCTAAGATGATTCCCCATCGAGGGAGTGATCATAACATTTATTGATGGGTGATCCCTCAGAAAGAAACAAGAAGAAAGGTGGAATGAACTTGTGGTTGATATTAATCCAAACAAGAAAATAATTACATGTGTTGATGTAAAATCAATGCTAATATTACAAAATGTGGTTATAATCAAGAATAAAAGTCAAAATAATGATTTTCCCATAGGCTATTATAATCATTAAGTGGACTTGAATTGGATAAAAATGATGGTGCCCCAGTTAGGGATGATTAGTAAGCATAACTCAAGGATATGACCTACAATACATATTAAAGATGAGCAGATGTAAAGTGATGAAAGATATGAATAGAAGAATAATATTGATCAATAAAAATTATTCAATTGTACCTACAAATGAGGATATGCTCATCTTTATTAGCAATGATACAACTAGAATAGCCAATGGGTTGTATTGATCAAGGGTGGGATGGAAGGATTTACCAAGGTTCCAAGGAGAAACTTATGTGGCTCCATTGATTATAGACATTCTTGAAAATAATTTTTGTTATAACATGTGATGGTAGGCTTCATGATATAACACCATGAATACTTGGCCAAAAGATGTGTAAAGACTGACTCTTGATCCAATAAACATTCAAAAATAATGCATCAATGATAAAAACCATGATGACAATGTTGACGTATGAATATGGATGGGCTCAATAATAATGTGCTCAAGGAATCACCCAAAGAACACATATATACTAATTTGAGACAAAAGTGATAAAATAAAACAAACAGACAAGTGAATAAACAAACAAACAAATAGAAAAACAAACAAACAAACAACAACCTAAAAAAAACAAATAAACAAAAAGCGTAAAAACAAAAGAAAAAGAAAGCATCCTAAAAATGATAATACCCCAACAATGTGGATTGAGGATAATTGACTAGGATTAGATAAGACAAAAAAATTTGGATTTTGAAATATTATGAATGTTTTTGGCATTTTTAGGTATCTTAACTTGTTAGAGAATGACAAGATACCTGCTTGCAAAATGGTGAGAGAATTTGGCTTAGGTTGATCGTAAAATGGTGAGAGTATATGGAAATGGGGATTAAGGTGACCTAAACATGAGTTGAGAATGACCCACATAGTCCTAAAATGACCTCAAGTCATATTAATTCCATCCACACAAAAGGCAAGGAAAAACCAGTTAAGTCCCAACAAGTTTTCAAATCTAGAAAATGGCTAGTCAAATGAAAATAATAATGGCAAGGAAATGCAGTAATGCATGATAAATAAGTGTTTCCCCTAGTTTTAATATATGTGGTTATAAATATGATACATTAACTAGGTCAATGATACTAATTTTCCCATAGGTAGTTATAATTAGTAGCAAAAATTAGTGAGACACTGATTTGCCCATAGGCAGTTATAATCAGGCTCACATAAACAAAATTGATAGGATGAAAGATATCTTTCCAGATCAACTATCACACTAATTTCATAGACTATCATTTTAAACATGGATTGGATTTATTGTTTAAAATTTATTGGAATCTTCTCATAAAAGGTATGGGAAGAATCAAATGAACCAAGATCAAAATAAGATTGGGTAGGATGACTAAAAGTAGGCTTTGGTTTATATAGGAATGGAATGGTTAGATGGCATGGTATTTCTAAGTATAATGATGGTTTTTGATAGATTGGATAAAATGATAAGAGGTTTTACCCCAAGTGGTGGGGTGCATGGTTGGGATCTACAATAATGGCAAATAGGCATATGTAACAATGACAATAACATGACAACATGAAATGGTATGGTACATGTTTTTGGCTTGGGTGTGGTAAATGACATATGATTATTTTATTCATATTAAGATGGATATGCACATCCTAATCAATAAATGATACAAATAAAATACTTGATCGTGTTAATTTTTATTCTAGACCTTGTCTAAATAGTTGCTCTATCAAAAACTACCTATAAAATGTGATTCTAAGAATGTTGTTGTGATCTTCATTGATCATTCATTTTGATTCCTTCAAATGTCAATACAAGGTATCTTTGTAGCCTATACAAAGGAAAGTGTGACCATGGATGGTAAACAAGGGAAAATAATGGATGGTAGGTTTGATTATGAAATGGACTGGTAGATGATAATGGAATGTATAATGGTGGGGAAAGAAATGAAGATCAGGACTTTCAATCACATGTAATGTTGTTGATGTTAGATTTGACATTATTTTGGTTTTGGTAGGGTCAAATACTTTTTCTCTCAATAGGATCATCAAATTTTTATATTGCTTGGGCTTGAGAGTATATACCATTTGATTAGGCTATAGATAGGAAGTTGTTTTATTATTATCTTTGATTTTGTCTTCATCAAGTAGTGAGGAACTTTTATGTTCAGATATTGGTGCCTAAAAGAGGTTTTAATCAATGAAGACTTATTTATTGTCTCATAATGAATTTGAGAAGGTTTCACTAAGGAATGCTAACTTTTGACTTTTATTATCTTTTAACACTTCTAAAAAAGTTTCACTAGAAGATGTTGAGTTCTAACTTTGATTGTCCCCTAGCACATTTGAAAAGGTTTCACTAGGAGAGTGTTCTTATACTATATGAATTTGGTCTTCACCTCCTTACTCTTATTTAACTTCTATATCACCATGGATGTAATTCAATAAAGTGTGATTCTATCAATTCCAATTGACACTTATGGGAGATGGAATGTCAATGATATGGCTATTTTAGTTGATGGTAATAGCCTATGGAATGGTAATGGAATGGGGAGAGGATGCATAATCCTTTTATAAGATACTAGGATAACTTGTGTTGAAGCTAAAGTAATCATCCTCAAAAACCATATAAGGATCACAAATGTATTCAAATTGATTTTCAAGGAATGTGTAACCAATGTTGTAACATCTACAAACATATTCTTCTTCTGAATATGATTCTAACTCAAGGGACTCTAAATCTAATATTGAGACTGATGTTGACTCAAGAATAGAACCTAACTCTAACTCTAAATTTTCATCTGATGGGTACTCTATTATAATGATGTCTTGCTAAATATTTGGTATTGGACAAGTAATGACCTATAATGGCATAATGGGCTCCAAAAATATTGGTTTGTTAAAGTGAGACTCCTTTAAGATGGGAAAAAAGTCATGAGACAACTCCTTAGTGATTGGATTGTCAATAGGAGGCTCTTGAAAAATACGTACATGGTCAAGGTAATGATTTTCCTAAAGGTAGTTATAATCATTAAGAAGTGACTCGACAAAGACTGGCTTATTAGTGTGAGACTCCTTGATAACTAGTATAGGATTAATAGGCAATTTATCACACATTGACTTATCACAAATGGTTGATTCAACATAAACATCTTGGATTTCTTGGTTCTCTTGACCTTGGTTTCCAATGATTTAGAAAATACTAGTTTTGAACACAGTTTGGTCTTTGAAGGATGGGATCAGTTGAGGTTTGGATGGGATTGGTTTTGGATGAGGAATGGCTTGTGGTTGGATAAGTGTAGGGCATTGGGTAACATGATTGCTTGCATGAACCAAAGGATAAAGTCCTAAAATGGTAATGATAGATCATTATGGGGCTTAATTTCCCACACAAGCTAAAAGACTAGGTCTTAGAATGATGAAGGGGCATTATGGAGCTTGATTACTCACACAAGCCAAAGGATGAGGTCTTAGTATAGAAATAGTTTTGCATCATGGAGCCTGATTACTCACACAAACCAAATGATGAAGTCTTGGTATGGGAATGGTGTGACATTGTGGTCTTAGAATAGAAATGGTATGATGTGGCGGATCTTGATTACTTACATAAGCCAAAGCATCCAAGTATTCCTCATAAACCATATCATCCCATTCATGAGTTGACTCATAAGTTGCTTCTTGATTGTGTTCCATGTATTGATGATTACAAAGAGGGTATGGATCCATATCCCAAACAACAATATCTGTAGTTGGGTCTTCAAATCCCTCCTTGGAAGCCTTTTCATGCCAATCAAGGTCTCAATTTGGATTTTGTAGTTTTTGGCTATGTTCCCCATATAGAGTATTGTAGGGAGAATAATAAAAAATCCTTAAAAAAACTTTTTCTATAGGGTTTCCTAGTGGGGTTTTGTATGGATATTGTATCATAAGTTGGATTGTACATGATTCCACCATAATTATAGCTAGACATATCCATGTAAATGATGAAATATCTGAAATAAAAACTCTAAGAGTTCTACAAACTCTAAATAACTATCCAAAGGACAAATGGTTCAAACTTGCTCTAACTTGGTCAAAGGGGTGGAGCTATATCTCTAATACAATTTAAAAGTGGAGTTGTATCTCCAAAATGATTTATGATAAGACTTTGCATAAAATAGTCTAACATCAAATGTCTAATGTCAAATGGCAAATGCACAAAAGGTCGAGCATCTAAATAAAAATTGTTATGTTATAGGTTTAGGTCAAAGTGTTCCAAACATGGTCTAAACTAGGAAAAGGAAAAGTTGAGTTAATAGGTCTTTTTTCCAAATGTGGAGTTAAAATTTAGGCTCAATATAATAGGCATATACTAGGAATTTTGGAAAAATGACATCAAAAGCTAGACTTGAAACAAAGGCTGATGTGATTTGATTTTACCTAACAAGTTTAGAAACAACTTTGACATAGACCTAGCACATAGAATCAAACATAAACATCATCAATTGGCATAAGGCATAAGATAAAAGGCTCTTTAAAGAAAGAATATGTTTTCTTAAATAAAGGCACAAACAATGATAAGGATAGGTACTAAACAAACAAGCCATCAATAGTTTTCAAATCTAGGTGATCGATTAAGTAAACTTATGCAACCCAAAAGAGAAAGATCTATATATCAGCCCCATGAATTGAGGCCTAAATAGAAATCAATCAATGTTTAAATCCAAACTTGATAAGGTTAATTGAAAATTCAATGTTGAAAACTAGGATTTTACCAAATAAGCTATACATGATTGGATAGCATGACAACACAAGACAAAGTTATAAATGGTATACATGACATGGTTTGAAATAAATGGTTTTTGATACAATGGTAAACAAGTCTTGAAATAAATTGAGCAACCTAATGGCATAAGCATGCTTGAATGATGTGATCTATTTTATATTTCAAAAGAATTAAAGGCAAAATGGTTTGACATGATTTGGGTAACATAATGCTACCCTCTATAAATCAAATGACACACACATAAATAAGTTTAGAAAAAATTTCAAGGCACAAGTGTGGTGTAAAAAGGCCAGTATAACACCTCTTTAGACAAAAGAGTGACGTATAGACAAATCAATTTTGACATGGCTTATAAACAAACAATCAAGTATTAGTCTCAAAACATACCAAGCAAAAAATGACCAAAATACACTAATTATAATCATCCAAATCCTATCAAGGGTATGGCACTATGGGGTTGAATAAAATAGCAAGTTATCAAATGTTTTTAGGGTAATCAATTGCATAATGACTTTCATGTCAAATGATGTAAAATATAAGCATAGAAATTAGGTGACCATAGCATTGGCTAGTTGTAAAAAGGTCTAGTCCTTTTTGCAACCACTACATCCTACTATTTTCTCAGTGTAGTGTGATGTCCAAATGTAGATACATATTGTGTGTAACTCAAAAGGAGTGGATTAATTCAATGCCAGGAGATGAAACCCCAAGTAAAAGATTCCCTAAATAACTCATGGGAGATAATGACATCCTCCTCACAATCCAAGATGCAATGAAATGAAAGACATAAAAATAAAAAAACTTTAGGGTCATTTTCAAGGTCACCCAAACTATGCTGATTTTTTGGGTAGTGATTTATATGACATTCTTTCTAAACCTTAGACTAGGATTTTTGAAATAAGGATGGCACTTTTGATTCTAATGGTTCCCTAAAGGGGACAAATGGAAGAGCATACATGCAACACCCCTCTCTTTTCTAAACAAAATTTGATAAAATAACTATTGAATATAAAAATGACAATTGTGTTCAATTTTAAGTCCAAATGAAATATTTGGTGGTGTTCATTTTACCACTTGGTCTTAATTTGTAAATTTGAAAGTTAACTACAAGATCTAAGCAATATCACCCTAAATAATTTTCCTTTAATCACCAAAATGAAAAGTTTTATTCATCTTAAAACACCCTAAAAGAAGTTTAAAATGATCTATTTAAGCATGATTTGATGATTTTATAAGGAAAACCTACAAAAAAAAGTTAGAAAGATGTTTATCTTATAATCACTTTTGAAGTTGAAACAACCATCTTAAAAAAATGAGCTCTCAGTTTTGTGTAAAAAAACCACAATGACCATCATCAGTGATAGTGAAGTTTATATAGACTGATGATGCTTTCACTAACTAGAAATGGTTATTTAGATCGATATTTATTTTAATAATGCTAACTAATGATGGTTATCTAGACCAATGATGGTTTTACTCAACCAATGATAGTTACTATGTAAACCCATGACAAAGAAAAAAAATGGAAAAACAGAGTTAGAAAATCAAATTTCAAAAGTTTTAATGATTCAAATGAATACTTTAAAATTGCATAATGATATTATTCATGTGTGGGATGTGTTGGGTCCCATCAAGAATACCATTATGTGAGCTAGGAATTTGACTCAAGAGAGGATGGTTAGTATTATGTTATTCCCAAAATGAAAACAAATTAATAAAAACACACTAACTAGCATAACATCTCTAGGCCTAGACACTAGAGAGAGCTTAGTTAACAAATATGAATAAAAAACACAACTACTATTCAAAATAAACCTTCTTTTACCTTCCTTAGATGCTCCAAAACGCTTGGTGTAGTGGCTTGCTTGATTTGTGCTCATGAAGTCTTCATCAAAGGAGGCTTGACTATCTTCTCTTCTCTTTGGCACCTTGTGGCTTTGGATTGGATTGGTTTGGAATCAATTTGGCATGTTAACACTAATTTCAATTGATTTTTTAATCATTTGTGTATTATAACTTTACACTAAAATAACTTAGAAATGATGTTCATGGCCTCTCTATTTATAGATTTTTGTAGATGGCTAGAGTCAATCTGAACCATCCATCTCGAGATTGAGATGTGTGGCTAAATATTAATCCAATTTTATGGAATTAAATCCATAGTTATCCTCATCATGACATTGGAAAAAGGGGAATTGAATAAGCATGGAGGGTATTGATGAGGCATGGGAGGCATGAAACCTAATATTTATGGCATTTATGGACTAGGGATGTGTTCCTAAGAAATGAGGTAACTTGATGATACAGATATTAAATATTCATTTAAAAAAATAATTATTCAACAAGTTTCCATAGAATTCTTAATTAGGCTCTAATTTGGTTTAATTAGCTCTTAAGAATGATTAAGCACTTTGTGAACAAATTACTCAAATTAATCAGAATGCCTTATTATTGGTCCAAAATTTTAATGGATTATAATTGGAAGTCAATGTTAGATGCATTGGATCCATTATCCTATTTACGATCTTATCAATATCAAATAACAAATGCACGTGTCTTGTGCAAGAGATTTGATAGGAAATAGCAATCTAGAGCACCTAGGTGTAAAATAGGCATTTTGACTTAGAATAATCTAATCAAAGTTAGTTGGCCCATAAATTGAAATTTCGCATTTAATAATACTCTAGCCAAAATCAGCACTTGGTTATGTCAAGTTCAAATATTTTAATGTGATTTAGTGTTTTTAGGCCAAATTATGCACTTTAGGTTGAAATTGGTCAAAATCCTAGTTAGAGGTCATTAGTGGCCATATTTAGGTGTCTATAGATTCAAGTCAATATATCTCATAGACATAATTGAATTTCATAAATAGACATTTCATAAATAAATGTAAGCACCATTCTTTCATAATTAAGAAATCAAGACATGATTGATAATAGGTATTTATCATGGTTCCCAATAATAAGAGATTTCATGAAATCCTTGCATACCTCTATAGGTTGTGACTTAACCACATAATTTAATAATTATAAAATACAAGTCATAATTTAATAGTCATGTTACCAAGGATAATCACTATGCACAATAGGGCCTTACATCCCCCTACCCTTATGCATACTTCTACTTAGAGGTCATAAAAAAGGCGAGGATACCAAAAACTCAAAGGTGCATCATCTTATCAAGTAGTTGATAATTCATCATATTTATCCCATTGGAACTTAACCTAATATAGGTATTTACCTCAAAGTTCCAACACCCTGCATGTTAAAATCTTGATGTGATTCAAAATCATAGCCCCATCAACCTCGACCGACAAGGCCATCCAATCCAATACATGAGTAATGTCAGCAACATATTGACATAAAATAGAGACATGAAATACATTATGAACATGATATAAGATAGGTGGAAATGCCATCCTATAATATATGGGGCTAATGGTATTCAAGACCTTAAATAGTCTAACAAAATGATGTGACAACTTCAACCCTTTTCCATAATGGATGGGGATATTTTTGGGTCTCACAATCAATAAAAATTTATCACCAACATTAAAATGTTGATAAATTATTTTT
The DNA here is from genome assembly GCA_037957365.1 of Torreya grandis. NCBI lineage: Eukaryota > Viridiplantae > Streptophyta > Pinopsida > Cupressales > Taxaceae > Torreya > Torreya grandis. The sequence goes on along the minus strand of JARHVA010004079.1, from coordinate 60,644 downwards.
TCATTTTCATAATTATTATGTCGATCCTTGGTATTCTCCAAGTGCTACTATATCTTAATCACTTATTACTCCATGTCTTCTAACATGGCAAGGCTAATCATGACTATCCTTAAGTCAATCCAAACTTAGTGGGGTTATACAAAATCCACCATATAAATCTTATAAGGGTGCCATATTAATTAAACTATGATAGTTGTTATTGTAAGCAAATTCACAAAGATACAAATAGTCTTCCCAATGGGATTGATATTCCATAACACACATATATAACATGTCTTTTAAGACCTGATTGACTCTCTCAATCTATCCATCAATATCAAAATGGTATGAAGTAATAAAATTGAGTTCAATGTCTAATGCCTTATACAAATAAGTCCATAAGTGAGAAGTATATCTCAGATCTCAATCATAAATAATCTTATGGGAAATCCTATGTAATCTAATAATATCATCTTGAAAGACCTTTGCCAATGAATTGGAATTGTAAATGGTATTTGTGGGAGAAACATGAGATAGTTTATTTAACTTACCTTATATGATAATTATCATGTCTTGATGATAATTTGAGGTAAGAAAGCCTAAAATAAAATCCATGTAAATAGTGTCCCACGTCCATTCTAAAATTTTATGAGGATATAATAATCCTATTGTATGTTGATCATTGGCCTTTACCCTCTGTCACTCTAGATAATGAACTACAAAATCAGCAATACCATGTCTCAAATTGGCCCAATTATATAATTACCTTAGTTAAACATGAATTTTCTTAACTCCATGGTGCACTTGGTAAGGAGACCTATGAGACTCACACATAATTAGTTCATGAAAGCCACCAACTAAGGGAATATAGATACACCTTTTATGGTGTAACAAACCATCTACATCAAAAAAATAACCTTCAAATTTACCTTTTAGACTCATACCAAATCTAACATCTATCTTACTTACTTATGAAGGTTTTCCTCTAGACATTACTTCTAAATATGACTTCTCAACTTAGTTCACACACTCATTACTACCAACTCAAGGCACCTCATACTTAAGGCATAAACAACTATGTTTTGCTTTCCTTTGATATACAAAATTTCATAGTCATATTCATATAAAAATTCCATCCAATGCCTTTGATGTGCATTTAGGTTAGGCTAATTAAATATATGCTACAAATTTAAATGATCTATCTATAAAATAAAATGAAAAAAAAAGTGTCACCATATTAAACAAGCATGAATGATGGCTACAAATTCCATATCATGTGTGGGGAATCTCATCTAATAATCCTTGAGTTTATGAAATTTATATGTAATAACTCTACCTTATTTCATGAGTACAACTCTTCATCATTCCTTCAATGCATTAGTGCAAACAAGGAATTCTCTTGTAGGATTAGGTACAACCAAAATTACTATACTAGTGAGTCACTTTTTTAGTAGTTAAAATTCTTCGTCATACCTTATTGTCCAAATAAACTTTTTCCCCTTTTCCTAAAGTGACATAATGGGATTTTCAATATGAGGAAATTATCAACAAGGCATCTATAATAACCCACCAACTCCATGAAGATATGAACTTATACAATGTTATAGGACTCTATACATTCTATAATGGCATAAATCTTATTAGGATCCATAAAGATTCCTTATCCTAAAATGATCGACCCAATATATTTCACAATAAAATATGTAAATTCATACATTTCCAAGTTACAAAATAGTTAGTTTTTTCTTAAAACCTATAAGACCTACCTCAAATGGTCTTCACTCTCCTCTTCATTATAAGAATAAATTATAATGTCATCAAGAAACACCAACATGAATTGATGTAAAAAGGAGTGAAACACTCCATTCATCAGACCCATGAATATTTATGGAGCATTAGTCAACCCAAATGGTATGTAAATTCATAATGTCCATACCGTGTTCAAAACATAGTCTTATAAATATCAAGATCTGTGATATGAAATTGATGGTATCTAGATTTTTAATCAACCTTAGATAAGACTTTGTCTCCCCACATTTGATCAAATAAATAACCAATTCTAGGAAATGGATAATGGTTCTTAATTTTTATCTTATTCAATTAGTGATAATCAATTCATAGTCGAAGGGATCCATCCTTATTCTTCACAAAGATGATTGGTGATCCCCATGGGGACACACTAGGATGAATCAATTCTTTATTTAAGATTTTCTCAAGATGAAAATTGAGTTCACACAAATCTAGGGTGGTCATTATATATGGTGCTTGAAATATGGATTTAGCCCCAGGTATTAAGTTAATCTAAAAAAATATCCCATAGAGGAGGCATACTTAACAATCCATCTAGAAACACATCAAAAAATTCCCATATAATAGGATGGCCATGCAAAGAATCCTTATCTAACTCAATCAACCTATTACTTACCATGATATCAAATAATTGAAAACCTTTACTTACACTCTTCACTAGTTGCATCACAATGATCATGTGAAGGTAAACATGTTTCTTAACTCTAGATAATACCATAGGCATCCCAAGGTTATTTTCACCTTTGATAACCTTGTATTGATAATATACCTTGGAATTATGAGATGTAATCCAATTCATACCCAAGAAAACATTATGTGCCTAAGGGAATAATACACAAGTCCACTATAGTGTGAGAAGACACCAAGGCCTAATATGCAAACACTCACCATGGAGATAATAGATATCTTAGCCTTAGAGGATAATTCAACTACCCATCTTTCCAACTACCTAATAGCCACTAGCCCATAATAGTCCATGACTAAAGGATAAATAAATGAGCTGAAATCTCCTAATTAAAAAAAAAAAATTGAATTCCTTCTATCATACATGTGGTCTTTATGATCATTTCCTAGTACTTAGCTTGGTGGTTATCCACCATTACATGGATTTTATGTCCTCAACCCACATCACCCACTATCTACTTTGACATTTGGGACTTATTCTTATTGAAATTTGATGTTTTAAGTGTAAAATCTAGTTTAAAATGATTATGAGATCCATACATGAAAATAACACATTTCCACTAGTCTTACCCTAAGGGGGCTCCAATTATTCTAAGTCCAAAATAAGTAGTTGACCTAAATGGTCTTACCTATTTACACTATTGAGTTCATATAATCTTAGTTTTTTATTCTCTTATGGTCTAACATCACCTTGCCTTCGGTGGTAATTCTCCAATTGGTTCCTACTCTGACCATAACCAAAACTGTTACCTTCAAAAACAAATTGTTAACGGGGCCTAAAATTGGATTAAGATGCTTTTCAACCTCACCTATGTGTAGGTTACACACCTTGAAAATAATGTTGATTTTAAAATTTTCCATGAAAACTTTATCATGCATCCTAAGTCTTTCCATTATATTCATTGGCCAAGTAAGCCTTTTCAATAGCTTTTACCAAGTTTGTGGAAGCTAGAATGCACACTATGCTAGCTAGCTCCAAATTCAGGTCTTTAATGAACCTATTCACTTGGATGATCTCATCCATGTAACCTTTCACATATATTATTAATTCTACAAAATGACCCTCAAATTGAGCAACAATGTTACTCCCTTGTCAAAGGTCATGAAATGCATCCACCTTATTCTAAACATTATTAGAAATATGATTATTATTGATGTTAAAAGGGACATTATGAGAATGTCATTGATGTTCAAGACTGAATATGGTGATTATAGGATATGAAAAGGATCCTATAAAATGTCAAGAGTGATTATAATGCTTATGTGCATGAATGTAATTCATCTGGTTCCTTATATTGATCATCTAGACATTTTGGGTCTATGACAGGAAAAGATGAGAAGGAATTTTTATGACATCACCATTACCATGTGTGAATAATTTTGGGGGAGTTAGTCACATGGTTATAATCACATTATTCCCTAGTTATTATGTGCTAGATTTGAAGATATGCAATGAAGCACAGTTGAGGATGAAAAGTTGGCTACTTATATAAAATTCACTAAGTTCCAACACTTAACCAAATTTACATAAGGGTTCAATAGAGCCAAATAAGCATATTGATGAGGTTATAATTTACACATATGGAGGTCTGATGAAAAAATTATCATATATTTTTTTTTAAATTTTTGTGCCTAATTTCTACATGCTAAATCTTAGGTTGTGATATAGTATAACAAAAGAGATGCTTAATACAAGTAGGGCTTCTAGGCATTTTAATAGTATTTTACAATATAGTCAAATCTTATGATGTCATATATTACATATATGAAGACTTAAAGAATAATTTGATACATGGATGGAATATCCTATGTAAGAGGATCTTATGTAGTAATTTGTAGGTCATGTAACTAAGTGTAACAAGAGTTATGTAGGTACAAACTTAGCTTTTCAAGCATAGTGAACTAGTCTCCATACCTAGTCAATTCTACACAGGGTCTTGTAAATTTTTCATGATTTTAAAAAGATCATTTATGGATATTTTAAAAGGAAACAAATAGAAGATATGTTTTGGGTTTTTCATGAGAATCTTGAATATATGGTCTATGATTTCATATGAGAAGGAATGACCTCAAAATTCAATTATCTTTACTCTCAGACATGATAGGTTTTATCAATAAAACCCTAAGGGTTTAAGTCATGGAATTTAATGAGATTTTTTTTAAAAATGTTTATTAAATATATTTGGGACTTGATATCTAAATTTATAACTTAAGCCTTTAATGTCATTGTAAAACTAGCCCCTTCGACCTAACAATTGCCAACTTAAGTAGTGATCAATGGACTTAATATTTCTTAAGTCTTAGACTTTATATTTATCCTAGCTTGATTGATGGCTATAACTTAATTGAATAAAGTAGATCCAATGAATCTTATTAAAATCAAACTATCAAAAGGACCTTTGAGTAAATGTGTTAGTGACAAGTGTCACATTCATGGAGCTTGTCAGATAGAGACCCAATGAGTGTAAGCTTGTCAGAGTTAATGATCAAGTTTGTAATAAGATTTGATGCTAAGCAGGTGATCATGGAAATGAGATCCAATAGAATAAGTGGATTTATATGGAACAAATTTCTCAAGGTTTATTGAGATAGTGGCAAGTTAAAGATATAGCAAGTTTGATAAGATCAATAGAGTGAAAGTGATCCAAAGACATAGGAAGCAATGAGATGGGATAAAAATATCAATGTTTAATGTCTATATAGAGATAAATATCATGCATCTTAAGAGATATAACAAGACATGGAATCTCAAATTAGGAAGATCAATGAATGCATTTTGAATTTGATCTATTTGAATATGGACCATTGGATTATGGTGTTAAATAAAAATATCAATGATTGATATTTACATATATGTCTAGTCTAATGGTTAGATGTAAGAACATGTAGGAATATGTATACCATGAATCACGACATAAAAAATGATATTGATTGATCTAGCTAATAAAATCAATGTAAATGTTCATGTGCATCAAAACTAGAATCTAACAAATGTTATATATAGTAATGAGACTAGGAATCATGGTGGTAATGCATGAAATTAAGATGTGAGAAACTTATAGTTTATGTCATAATGAACTAAGTACATAATAGAGTTTGATGTGTTTATAAACAAGTGTGAATATAGCGAAGATATGGAACCCTAGATCCATTGCTTATATATATGACATCTAGGATACAGGCAAAAGAGGTCTAAAGTGATTGAATTATGTCAAACGCTAAATATAGACACATAGGATTAGAGTGAGAGAGAGATGAAGTGTTTCTAATAGAAATATATCTAGACATAGAGGTAAAGGGGTAAAGAGGAAGAAAGGCACAAAGAAAATGTGTAGAGTATGATTAGTTACAAACTAGACCTATAACAAAGAACATATATTTGGATTCATGTATGAATCTATATTATTAATTGGATTTATACCTCCATAGAAGAATATAATAGGTTGGTGCCATCAAATAGACTTAGTTGGCACTCAGATTAGGGAGTGGGTGATTCTTTAGATTTAAAGCTCTTAAATTAGGGGATTGGTGTCTCTTTAGGGTTGTTGACCTTCAATGTATAACCAATGAGGTTTTGACTATGAGGCTAGATTAGAACAATAGATTCTAGTATCTATTTTTACATGGTTTTCCCCCTTGGGATTTCCATGTATAAATATGGTTTCGTGTGTATTTATGTCTGTGTGTGATCTCTACATATTTGACTTAATCTACATATATCTTTTAATCAACATTAAAAGTATTGAAAAAATTAGTTTTAGTTGATATACTAATTCACCCCCTTGAATATCTAGTTGTGTTCTAAAAATTGGTATCATAGCCCTACTTCCTTAGAAGAATATTAATCAACTCAGGTAGATCTTGGAATGATGAACACAAATAGATATTCAAGAAGGATCTTCATCAATAAGGTACCTCTATTTGATGGATCAAATTATTCATTTTAGAGCATAAGAATGGAAGCATATCTACCTTCATTAGGCTTTGATGTATGGATATCTATGGTGAATAGATATACAGTCCTTGATACAACTCTTACTAATTAGGCTATCAAAAAAGAATATGAGAGCAATGTTAAGGCTAAGAATGCTATTCTTTATGGATTGTCAAATTTAGAGTTTGTCCAAGTTAAGCATTATCAAAATACATAATATATCTAGAAAAAATAGAAGAGTATATATGAATGATATCACAAGGTAAATCAAGACAAGATACAAACTTAAAAAGGCAAGTTTGAGAGCCTTAAGATGAATGGAGAAAAAGTATTATAGACTACCTCTTTAGGGTAGACGAAATAGTCAATGCAATCAAATATATTGGAGAAGAAATGAAAGTATCAATCATTATCAAAAAGGTCATAAGACCCTTTCCATCAATGTATGATTATAAAATCTTTACAATATAGGAATCAAGAGATCTAGATAAACTCACTGTTGAGGAGTTGTATAGAACCTTCATTACCTATGAGATGAAAATGGGAGAAGCAGAAAATTTAAAGAGAGAATTTGCATTTAAATCATTTAAACTAGTAAAGGAGAAGCACCTACATCTAGATTTGAAGAGACTGGTGAAGAAGAAGATAAATTTTTCATAATATTAAAGAGAGGATCTAGAAAGTACAGAGGTAAGTTACCCTTCAAATTATTTAACTATGGTAAAGTAGGAAATTTTGCAGATAAATGCCCTTATAATAAAAAGGATAACTCTAAGCAAGTAGAGAGTAGCAAAAAGGTGAAATCTTACTATCCCAATAAGAAGACCTTCAAAAATAGGAAAGGTCTATACACAAAAGAAGATAGTGATTCAATGGAGGTCAGTGATAGTTCTAATGATAATCATGATTGTACTTTTATGGCTTAGGAAAAGGAAGTCCTATTCATGACAATATAATCAACTTTTGTGGATCAAGAAGTTAAAGAATTGGATGTAGAAGAATAAGGATGAGTAGATCTAGAGTGTGAACTCATCTGTGCTTTAGAGGAAATTGATAAGCAAATAAAAGAGAGATCAAAATAGAAGCTTGGATAAAAATAAATTGAGAAAATGTCCAAAAGTTTTGAGAAATATGATCAAATGGTAAATATCCTAAATACACAAGTTGAAGAGGCTAAAAGAATTGAATTTGTAGTCAAACTTGAACTATAATCTAGATTTGATGAGTGCAAGAAGTTAGAAGTAGAGATAGTGGCTTTGAGGAAAGAGCTTGAAAAGGCCAAAGGCCAACTAGACAAAAGTCTAATGTTGATAGGAGGATTAGAAATTATCAATGAACTGATCAACTCTCAAAATAACTCAAAAGAGAGATCACGTCTTGTTTATGAAAATGGAAAGAGTTCCACTACTAGTACATCTCTTAACTTATATGAAAACTTCAAAGTAGAAGGAGAATCAAGAGAAAAGAAAGAGAAATCTTGAAAGGACACAAAGATAAACTCAAACACAATTGATGTGAATAAAGTTGATGGATAAAATAACCCTAAAGAAAAGTTGAAGATAAAGGTATCTAATGTAGATGGATACATAAAGGTGAGAGACTTGAATAAGTCAACGTTTAGAAGAGTTCCTTATACTAAACCAAGAAATGTTATAACTAGGTATTCCTCATCTTTCTATGGTTATTTTATACCTATAATTAGTTTGGTCATAGGGCTATTGATTATAGAGTTGTACATAAAAGGACAAAAAAAACTCATTTATTCCTTTGTTAGATACAAATGTAATATGCTATAATTGAAATAAATTTGGCCACATAACTAAAGTATGTAGAACTAGCTTTGTAAGATTAAAAGTAAAAAATGTAAATAAAGGCATGCCTCCTAGTGTGAACAAAGGTTCACAAATTTTTGAAAAGAAGACAAATAAGAAACACAAGGATGTGTGGATAGTGAAAAATCAATCCATGATTGCTCAAACTGCACTCCATGCTAAGGAACAAAATTTGTGGGTGATAGATAGTGATTTTTCAAAGCATATGACTGGTGAAAAGAGAAAGTTCATCAAATTGAGAAAATGTAAGGAAGGATCTGTTAGCTTGGGAGACAACATAGTAGTAAATATCAAAGGTAAAGGAACCTTGAACATATATGGTAAATTATCTACATATGATGTCCTTTATGTTGAAGGATTGAAGCACAATCTGCTAAGTGTTATCCAAATGTGTTACAATGGATATAAGGTCACATTTAATGTATAAGGCTGAAAGTTAAAGAGATCTAAAAAACTAGTTATATAAGAGAAAAAGACTGAAAGGAACTTCTATAATCTTGTTTAAGTGAATGGTAATAGCTACCTCATATGAAATATTGATGAGAGATAGTTATGGCATAAAAGAATGGGTCATGTCAACTTTGATAACCTAGTCAAAGTGATCTCAAATAAGTGTGTTAGACACATTCCTAAAATAATGAAACTTATAGACACTACTTGCAAGGAATGTCAACTTGACAAAAAAACAAGGGTCAAGTTTCAAATAAAGGAGTATATAATTACAAAGTCTCTAGAATTAGTTCATACTAATCTTTGTTATCCTACTAAGATAAGAGGATCTAAAGGAGAAAGATACCTCATGTTGTTTGTAGATTATTACTCAAGAATGACATGAGTAACCTTATTTAAGGACAAGTCTCATGCATTTGAAAGATTCAAGATCTTTAGATCCATGGTAGAGAATTATATTAGATGAAAGATCAAATGTTTAAGATCTAATAAAGGTGGAGAATTGACCTCAAATGAGTTCATAGAGTATTTTGAGAAGCATGAGATCAAAATGCATTATTATGTAGTAAAGACTCCACATCAGAATGTAGTTATTGAGATAAATAATAGGATAGTCAAGGAGATGGTCAGAATAATGCTAAAAGAGACCAAGTTACATGATGGATATTGGAGAGAAGAAGTCCAAACAATAGTATACATCTTAGATAGAGTTAAACTGAGGGTAAATAGTGAAAAAAATACTTATGAGATATGGTATGGAAAGCCTACCTTAGTTTAGTACTTCAGAGTGTTTGAAAGTAAATGTACATCAAGATAAAAGAGGATAAATTGTGAAGCTTTGAATCAGGATGTGATGAAATAATATTTCTTGGTTATTCCACTCAAAAAAGACTGTATGTTATAATAAAAGGCTACACAAGATTTTAGAGAGCATCAATATCAAGGTTGAGGAAGGATTAAAACATGTTAAACCTAACAAGGAAATTAATATCAAAGAATCAGATCTTGAAGAATATGTAGATAATGAAAAGTTTGAGTAAATGAATGAAAATGCACCTCTAATATTTGTTCAAAAGGATCATCTTAAAGACTAAATAATTAACAATAAAAATGAAGGAGTTCAGACAAGGAGAAGAGATGCAATGAACAAGGAGCAAGTAAGTTTTTATCTAATGTTTGAAATTGAGCCTAAGAGATATGTTGAAGCCAACAAAAATGAGAATTGGCTAAAAGCTATAAAAAAATAATTGAGCCAAATTGAAAAGAAAAATACTTGGTAATTAGTCCCAAGAACTTTTAATAAGAATGTGATAGGTACAAAATGGGTCTATAGAAGTAAGTCTAATGAGGATGGAAATTTTATAATAAATAAGGAAATATTAATGTGTAAAGGATATGCACATGCTCAGGGCATATATTTTTAGGAAACATTTTCTCAAGTTGCTAGATTGGAAGCTATAAGAATGTTTCTAGCATTATCTATTTACAAGAAGTTCAAAGTATATCAAATGGATTTTAAGTCTACTTTCTTGAATGGGAACCTAGAAGATAAAGTTTACATAGAATAATCTGAAAGTTTTCATTTTCTAGAGGAAGAGGATTATGTGTGTAGATTGAAGAAAGGTTTATATGGTCTAAAATAGGCTTTCAGAGCATGGTATTCAAGATTAGACTAGTACTTACAACAAGAAGGTTTCAACAAAGGTTGTGCAAATAAAATTTATACTTGAAATCAGAAGGTGAGCATATGTTTATTATTTTTGTTTATGTAGATGACATCATACTTGGTGGTAGAAATAACAAAATGTGAAAATCATTTGCTCTAAAAATGTAAATTGAGTTTGAGATGTCTATGCTAGAAGAAATTTATTTCTTCCTTGGTATACAAATAACACAAACTAATGAAGGGATATTTATATCCCAAACCAAGTATGAAAAGGAAGTGCTTAATAATTTTGGAGTGGAAGATGGAAAATTGATTAATACTCCCATGATAACTAGTTTCAAGTTGAGCAAAGAGAATGGGTCCTTTGATGTAAATCAGACTATGTATAGATAAATGATAGGTAGTATGTTATACCTAACTACATCAAGACTAGATATTATGCAAGCAATGTGTATAATTGCAATATTTCAAGATACTCCTAAAGATTCACATGTAAATTTAGTGAAAAGGATCTTTAGATACATAAAGAACATAATTGACTATGGAATATGGTATCCCAAAGGTGAATATTTCACTTTAACAACATATACATATGTTGATTTGGTAGGAAGTGTGGATGATATAAGAAGCACTAGTGGTGGTGTATTTTTCATTGACAATAGACTTGTTTCATGGATGAGTAAAAAATAAGAGTCAGTTACTCTTTCTATAGTAGAAGCAGAGTATGTAGTAGTAGTGGCATGTTGCACTCAAGTCTTGTGGATGAATAAAACACTCAAAAACATCAAGGTAGAGTACAAATAACCTATCTTAATTCTTTTTGATAATTCAAGTGACATAAATATATTAAAGAATCCAATGATGCATTTTAGAACCAAGTACATATCAATCAAGTATTACTTCTTAAGAAAGAGGGTTGTAGATCAGGAGGTCACAATGGAGTATGTGTTAACTAAGGATCAAATTGTAGACATATTAACCAAACCTCTTCCCAAGGAACAATTTAAGGATATAAGATAAAATTTAGGATTGGTGGATCCGACATCACATCACTAGATCTGCATAAGTCCAGAGGGAGTCTCAATGAAGCTTTATTAATCCCTAAAGAAGATAGAATAGGAAACTCATGTATGAATACTTTTAACAATTCCTAATGAGTCGATGGTTATAGATTCTTGGATGAACTCCTCTATTTGACAAGGGAGAAAATTTTGGTTAACCAATCAGAGAGAGTCCCTTTACCATTGATGTCAAAGGGGGGGAAAAAGTGTAAATTCTCTATGTGGGAAAAGAAGAGCAAAATGCTCTCTGCATAAGTTTGGAGAAAAAGTGCAAATGTCAAAGAACTATAACAAGTTTCCAAGTTGAGTATTAGGCAAATGTGCCATTGTATAAAGGGGAGCAATGTTGGTATGAATAGCTTTAGTTCATACTCATCAAAAGCCAATGCAAGAAATTTTTGATAAATAGAAAATTATTAGAAGATCAGAGTGTTTAGTTTGCCATCAATGACAAAGGCGGAGATTGTTAAAAATATGATTGTCATTGATGTCAAAAGGGACATTATGAGCATGTCATTGATGTTTATGACTAAATATGGTGATCAGAGGATATATAAAAGATCTTATCAAAGTTCAATAATGATTATAATTCTTGTGTGCATGAATGGAATTCATCCAATTCTTCATATTGATCATCTAGACATTTTAGGCCTATGACAAGAAATGATGAGAAGGCATTTTTATGATGTCATTATTGCCATGTGTTAATGAGTTTGGGGGAACTAGTCACATGGTTATTATCACATTAGTTCCTAGTTGTTATGTGCTAAATTTGAAGACATGTGTGTGATGAAGCACATTTGAATATATGGGGATGCAAATTTGGCTACTTGGATAAAATTCACTAAGTTCCAACATAGCCAAATTTGCAAAAGGGTTCAACATATCCAAGTAAGCATATTGATGAGGTCAAAATTTGCACATATTGAGGTTTGAGGACAAAATGATCATATGGGTTTTTTTCATTTTTTTCCTAGTTTCTACATGTAAAATCTCAGGTCATGAAACATAATACAAAAAAATATGTGCTTAATCAAAGAAGGGCTCCCAAGCATTTTGACAATATTTTCTAACACTTAGTCAAATTTCTAAATTGTAAGAAATAGATGAACATGTAAATTTATGATGTCATATCTTTCACATATGAATATTTAAAGATTAATTTGATACATGGATGGAATATCTTATGTAAGAGGATCTTATGCACTAATTATTAGGTCATTTGACTAATTGAAAGAAGAGTTATGCAGGTGCAAAGTTAGCCTTCTAGGCATAGTGAAATAGTATCCATAGTCAATTCTAAACAAGGTCTTGCAAATTTGTCATGCTTTTATAAATATTATTAATGGATATTTACAAATGAAACAAATAAAATATCTATTATGGGTTTTTCATGAGCATATTGAATATATGGTTTATAGGTTCAAATGAGAAGGAATGAGCTTAGAATTGAATTATCTTTGCTCTCAGACATGATAGGGTTTTTGAATAAGACCCTAAGGGTTTAATTCATGGCATTCAATAGGATTTTTCTATTTTGATGTTTACTAGATATAGATAGGTCTCAATAGCTTAATATATATCTTAAGCCCTTGATGTCATTATAAAATCAGTCCCTTCAACCTAGAAATTAATAACTCAAGCTATGATCAATAGACTTAATATTTCCTAAGTCTTAGACTTTATATTTATCCTAGCTTGATCAACATATATCACTTAATCATATGAAGTAGATCCAATAAAGCATAAAAATTCAAATTTTCAAAAAGAACTTTGAGTAAATGTGTTAGTGACAAGTGTCACATTCATAGAGTTTATGAAATAGAGACCTAGTGAGCGTAAGATTGTCAGAATTAATGATCAAGCTTGTCAAAATATTTGATAATGAGTAGGTGATCATGCAAAGGAGATCCAATAGATTGAGTGGAATAAAATGAAATAAAGTTCTTGAGGTTTATCAACATAGTGGAAAATTAAATACATAGCAAGTTTGAGAAGATCAATGGATTGAAATCAATCCAAAGACACAAGAAGCAATGATATGGGATAAAGAGCTTGATGTTTAACATCCAGATAGATATAAATATCATTTATATTTAGATATATAATAGCATGCACAACCTTGGATTAGGAAGATGAACATATGCATATTAAAGTTGAGCTATTTGAATATGGGCCATCAAATTGTGGCACCAAATGCATAGATCAATTATCGATATTTAAAGATATGTCTAGTCTAATGGGTAGATGCATGAACATGTAGTAACATGTGAGTAAGCCATGAATGACAACATAGACAACAAAATTTATCGATATAATTAGTCAAATATATGTAAATACGCATGTGCATTAAACTAGAGTCTATCAAATGTTATAGATAGGAATGAGACTAGGAATCATGGTAGTAATGCATGAATTCAAGATGCAGGAAACTTACAATTGAATTCATAGTGAATTGAGTATATAAAATAGTGTGAGTTGTTTGTAAACAAGTGTGAACATAGTGAATATATGGATCCTTAGATCCATTTCTTATATATATGACATCTAGGACATAGGCATAAGATGGTAAATTTTTTTAAATTGTGTAAAACACAAAATATAGAAACATAGAGTAGAGTGAGAGAGAGAGATGAAGTGTGTTGAATAGAGACATATCTAGACACATAGACAAAGGTTTGAATAATAAAAAACACACAAAGAGAATGTGTAGGTTATGATAAATTATAAACTAGACCTATAATAAAAAATAGTGATTTGGATTCATGCATGAATCTATTTTGTAAATTGGAGTTATAGCTCCATAGAAGAATCTGATAGGTTGGTGCCATCAGATAAACTAAGTTGGTTCTTAGATTAGGGAGTAGGTGCTTCCTTAGAGTTGAAGATCTTAAATTAGGGGATTGGTGTCTCTTTAGGGTTGGTGACATTCAATGTGTAACTAGTGAGTTTTTGACTATGAGGCTAGATTAGAACAATAGATTTTAGTAGATATTCTCACCATGGTTTTTGCCTTGGGTTTTCCATGTATAAATATGGTGTCATGTGTGTTTGTGTGTGTGATCTCTACATATTTTTTTTAAATTTGCATATATCTTTTAATCAACATTAAAAGTAGTGACACAACTAATTTTCGTTGATATGTTGATTTACCCCCCTCTTAATATCTAGTTGTGTTCCAACAAACATAATGAGGGGATAGGTAACCTGATCTAAAATTTTCCTCAAATAATTCCCAAGTGAGGGAATTTGGTGTCAAGTGAAGATTCTTCTCCTCTCCTCACCACATCCTATTTGCATCTCTTAAAAGGTGAGTACATAAATGAGCCTTCCCATTGGAGTCACAATCATATAAAGTGAATCATCCTTTGATTTTATCTAATCATGCTTCTATTTTGAATCCTTCTTATGTAACATCAAAAGTAAGAGGGTGTAGTTTGATGAAATATTTCACTAAAAATCTAGGTACAGGTCTAGGAATATGTTCCACAGATCATCTCTCTTGTTTATCACCATGGAAATGCAATTAATCTCTATCACCCTCAGAATGGTGATGGGGAGGACTCCTAGATCTTTTTCTTTCAACTAATCTATGTTCATTATAAGAATGTTGTGGAGAGTACCTCTCTACCTCTAGTAGTAAAACTAATTTAACTTATTTGGGAATAATGGAGTTTTATTCCTATTTTAGTTAAGGGCTTGGATTAATAAATCAATACAAAATATAGCAATAAATATAGTCCTAATTTATGTAATTATTTATCTTTTTAACCTTTCCAAAAATATAAATAAATAAGAAGAAATATAAATTAACTAGAAAATAGACTAATATGGCTGATACAAAGGTTAAAAATGGTTGTGTACGACTGGGAAGGTGTCATAAACCTAAATCAGGATTTCATTGTGTGAAAAGATAGGAGCACTAAAAAGTGGATGCTTTGGTGTCTGCCATAGTTGTTTGTTCCTACCATTGTTATCCAAATTAATCACAAAGACTTGAAAATTTTTGGGTAGTTACAATGTACCTGTGTAAGCATGCCTATGAAAAATTGAGCATTGATTGTTGATGGAACCCATTGTGAATCTATTTTTATCTTTAAACCCTATTCTTTCATCATGTTTGATAAAATGATATTTGAGTCACATGAGAAATAGGGAGAGTTAATGTGAAATATATATTAAACATGTATTCCACACACCTTATGTGGGCACATTGCCTATATACCAATACTCTAAAGAGGGATCAAGTTATATTTAGTTTTTCCACCTAGTCTTCTTTATGCAATAGTGTGATGTAAATGCAAATTCAAAATTGATAGTCTTTGAGGTGACTAGGGACTAGTAAGAGGATTTGAGTATGTTTACAGTTGTGTTGGGTGATTGTGTGTAAAGAATAGGGAAGTTTATATTTTTTGTTTGTATTATTTTTTGCTCTATAATTTTGGTCACCTCCTTTGTAAATGAGCTTTGAGTGGGATTTTATAGGGAACACCTAGTCATGGGTTAGATGTATTCATTACAGGCTAACCTAATTAGGGATAGTGATAGAATGAAAATTAATATTGTGGATCAAATTGAAAGTGGATAGGACCATTGAAAATGGAATGCTTTGATATCAAGAATTATAGTCTAAATGGGGAGCTCTTATCCTATAGGTTTGGGACCTAGGGGAATAAGATTGGTATAGGGAATACTATTTAGCTAAGGTGGAATAATTATTCAAAAGGTTTTAGATGACTGGTAATGATAAAAAAGGTGTATATAAGGATCAAAATATCATGTGAAAAGGACCTATGGATGGGGTGTTGTAAGCCACACTCAATCTACAAATTTGAATATTTTATATGACTATATTTGTCCCATGACTTTATTCTAGTGATGCAACAAAGTGAAATACTAGGATAAAGGAAAAATAGAAAGTGTACTTGAACTTACCTATAAGGGTGAAGCCCATGAAGATGTGTGATGCTGAGTGTTCATAGAGAGATCATAGTGTGAAGTATAAATATGCAAGATAAAATAAGTAGTAGATCAGTTATTTTTAAACACACTATGTCCAAAATAAGAATGTATAAAGGTTAGGTAATAAAGAGAGGAAGAGAAAGGAATGAATACACCTCATTGGGTACATGAACCAATAAAAAACATATTGCGATGTTGAGTGATGCTGGGTATGTGTTGTACCAAAAGTAATATCATGAACAAAGCTCAGTGCTCAATTCCCCAAGGGTGGATCAAGAATAAAATGGCTAGCCCTTTTGCTCCATCATCTCCCACTATGTCATGAAGATATGTGATCATGCATGTGTTAATTGATGTTTGGACTATGTGTCTAATACTTTTAAGTAGGTGGCTCAATAATACAAAGTTTAGCTAGTCCTTTGGCTCTATCATTTCCCACTAAGTGTGAACTATGAATTGATACTAGTATGAATGTGTGTCATATGAGATGGCTCATGAATCTCATGAATGCTTATAATCTAAAAATGTGGCATGAATAGATGAATGTGTACTGAGAACTAGGCCAAACTTGGCCACTCCAAAAGGTGGAGATTAGGCTTGTATGAAAGCCACTCTAAAACTAAGAACTAGGCTTATATGAAAGCCACTCTAAAATGATGCCAACCACCTGTAGATGGAATAAGGCATGTAAATGTTGAGAATACTTAGGTAATACAATGAACTAGAAATAAAATAAGGTAAATATGTCATGCATATTGCCACCAATCATTGGTGTCTGTAACATGGATTTTGATCTAGAAGTTATACCAACTTCCCAATATGAAATTGGAACTGAGAACCATAATTCCACTCATGATTCCCCCTATATATGGATAATCTAAATAAAAATATAATAAAAATATTCAATCTAAACTAGATTGTAGTTGAAAAAATTATAATTGACCTTACCTTTCTATTTATTATTGAAAATTCTAGGTTTTTGACTATTTAGATAGGAACACTGAAAAGTGGGTACTTTATTGTAGGGCATTATAGTTTGAATGAGGTACTCTTGTATTTTACTATTTTAGATGATTGCTCTATGTTCATCTTTATTTTTTTGGTATGCTCTACATGTTTTAAATTTTGATTATTGTTCTGAGTGTTCTTAAAATTGATTTTGAATGGTAGAGGGCTCTAATCTCTATGATAAAACCCCTATTTGTTGCCCCCTCTTCTGAGGGTAGGAATTAAGACCTTGCAATGACTTCCCTCAGAATAAATATCCCTAAAAGTGTTTTATGCTATGAAATACATGAATATAGTAGTGATAATCCAAAAGATGTCTTTAGATATTACATAGTTTATATTGGATAATATTAGATCAACTAGGGTATGCCTAGATAGATGTAACAATGTAATAGAATGTGTATTATACTGAACTAAAACTAGAAATCTTGTTAGTTGTCAAGGAGGGATGGAGCATGATGTCTATCATGGCATCCAAGAATGCAAAATAATGCATGATGTGGATCATGGCATTTCAAATAACTAAGAATCAAATAAGCAAACAAACACACAAGGAAAGAAGTAAGAAGCATAAAAAAGAGGCCAAGGGTCAAATAAAGTAAGGGACATGGGCACACATCACTTAAACTAGCAAAACAAGCATATAAGTCATGTTTAAATGCCCACATACACATATAATTACAAACAAACAAGATTGGCATGAGGGCCACAAGCACATACAAGAGTACAAGCAAAGGACATTGGCAAATGTCCTAAGGCACACATAAGTAACAAAATAGGAATTGAGAAATGCAATCACATCTAGCTACTCAAAGAAATAAAAGAAGGCATGTAAATTCTAGAAATACTATCAAGTCTAACTGATCAAAAAAAGAAGTGAAAGTATGAAAAACATGTAGTACAAGACTAAGTAGATTCTAAGAAATACACAAGTGCTACATACTAGTGAGTGTTGATAGAATAATTTGTGTAAGCTAGTAAGTAATGTATATTAACATGATAACTAGAGTGTGTGGTGTAGGAATGACATAACCTAGATGGTGTAGTCATGTAGAAAATGCCCTTTGTGGGTAGATATGTTGATGTATGTCTTGAATGTAAAAGTAGGATGCCCATTCAATGGGTAAAGTGAGTCAATCAAGGATCTAGGTGTCACTACACACACTTAAAGAAGATCAAGTAAAGAATCCTAATTTAGATAAATTGACAAATAATAGCATAGAATAACAAAATGTAAGTCTATCATGGTATTTGTAAAACATGGATAATGCATGTAATTGAAAAGTTTTTTTTTTTTTTTTTGAGTTATTTATATGTTTTTTTATTAATTTTAACATGTTATATTTATTTTGGTATTTTTAAATAAAATATGTACAAGTAATCATAAGGAAACTATGTGCAAGAAAGTGAAAAGAAGCTATGTACAAGAAATTGAAAGGAAACTATGTACAAGTAAGCTGAGAAATTATGTATAAGAAAGTAGAAAGAAACCATGTACAATAATGTGAGTAAATAAATATATAAATAATTACATAAAAGATTAAATTGAAGGGGGTAAAGGGTTCAAGGATGGAGCCCACTGGGGATGGAGATGAAGGGATCACGTCTATCATCAAATACCTCAATATCATCATCATAAGTATCATTTTATGCCACAAGCTCTATATACATGGTGGATATCTCCTTAGGTGTCATTAATATCTATGATATTTATGTAGTCATAGATTTATCACTCATGGTAGTGTCATCCTACTGAATCTAGTGGTGAAGATGTTGGTTATCCTCTAGGGTATTTAGCTCTAGTAGGAGGTAACCTTGGTGGAAGTGGTAGAGATGGTGTTGGTGGTGATATAATTTAAATAGTACCATAAACCTATAGTTTATCCAATCTATATTGTAAATCTATACATGAGTCTGTGTCATGGCTTGTGATTCTATGAAAGAGATAAAATGGGTAACCATCCTATCATGGTAACCTACTAATAAATCTATCATACTATAGGTAGTTTGATTAGTCCACAATAAAGTAAAATCTATATCATAATCTATGGTTGATGATGTGTGTTACCCACCTAAATTTGAATGATTGGCTCTATATCCATAGAGGTAACCATGTTAACTATATGTGCTAAGTGATCTATCTATGGCCACAAATGTGAAGTATATCTTGAGAGTGTAGTGTGAGATGATAAGAGTGATGTAGGATGTGTGATGAGAGATCTAGATTCATCTTGGTACTTTCTTGGGCTAATTAGTGTAAAGCTCAATCCACACAAATAGTCATCTATGAGTGTGGGTGTCATATCATCATCTAAAGTAACCTGTGAATCTATATCAACATCATGCACATATGGTAACTCAAAATTTACCATAATGGGTAACTATGATATGGGAGTCTTATCAACTATAGTACGTGAAGATGATTGTGCTATAAGAGTATCTATAATTGGTGAAGTGACTATGACTACCTAAAGAGCTATATCTATAGAATCAACTAGGACTATGATAACTACTATCAATGATTGTGTAATTGTAATAGGTGTAAGAACTATGACTAATGGAGTAGATAGAATGGTTAAAGATATTATAATTGGTTAAATATCTAAAGCTGAGGAAATAAATATAATTGGAAGAGTATGATATGTGCTAGTCTCTCCTACCTCATATGTATGTATTTGGTCAAGAGAGATGTAATGAGGTGATGATTGAACTATGATATGAGGTGTCCCATCCAATAAAATAGTTGAATATGACTCTATAATTCTACAATATTTTAATGGTTGATTAATTGTTGGGCATGTGTATAGGCATCCTTCATAAACTTAACACATTAATGAATAGTGAAAGGGACTACCCCCATGGCATGTATCCAAGGTCATCCAAGTAAAAGGTTATAATTAAGAGGACCTAGCATGACTTGGAATTATGTAGGGAGGGTTTTGTGCCCTACCATGACATCTAAAGTAATGGTGCCTAATGTTTGTCATGGTATATCATCAAAACCTCTAATGTTCTTAGATTACTTCTACATGAAATCCATATATATTCCCATGGTATGTAAAAATGTAATATTACATATATTAAGTCTAGAACCACTATCAACTAGAACTCTCTTAATTGCACTAGTTTTGACTTGAGATTGTATGAATCATGGTAAATTATGGTCAATAATTATCTAAGAAGGCATGTCCTCATGATCAAAATAAAAAAACATCTTCTATACTTTTTAATGTGTTGACCACTGATGCAAAATAAGAAGGCTCTGAATCAATGGGTATACAAGTCTAAGTGAGTGCCTAATAAAGAATTTCCTTGAACACATTTTCTTTTCAAAGTAGTTCTAACATGAAAATCTTAGCTGGTGTGTTTCTCACTGATCAACAATATCATATGCCTTGTGAATATCTACTTATATATGTGGGTTGGGCCTAAGATGGGAGGGAATAAGAGGGTGGTGGGGTTATTGAATAGGGGGAGGAGGCATGGTGGCATGTTGAGTAATAGCTCTAACCACATTATCTACTAGTCATATAGGGCTAGTAGTAGCTATGGGAAGAGAACAAATATAATTGATAGGTTGAGGTGGAGGGATAAAGGGTGTCATTTGGGATCTCTAGCGATGGGTAGTGACCTGGGGAAGAGAAAAATGGACCATGCAACATGACTTGACATGATATAGAGGCTCTAAGGGAGGTGAGGCAAGAGGTGTAAAAATATATATGTAAAGTTGATCAATAAAAAAACGCATGCATGTGCTCTCACTTACGAAGGAAGTGAATCAAGCATATAAGGCATATGATAAAACTTTGCATTAAGGAATAAAAAACTTCTATATTCATGTAGATCATTGTACCTAGTAGAGACATCTTAGGTCTTTGAAAAGAGAAATTATGAATTACTATGATAAAATAAGAATGAAACTAATTTAGATGTAAGGTGATACCTCAAGAAGCAAAGGGACCTAGTATATTCAACTAGGGTGTGAAAGAAATGATTTTTTAAAACTACTATGGTGAAATTTGAAAATTTAAATGTGAAATTATTATTAATATATGTAGGAAAAATCAAAATAATATTGCTATAATCAACACAAAAATTCCCTAAGGTTTTTAGGGTTTTTATGTGCAAACAAAGTAAGTCAAGTTTACCAAATGATTTAAATTATTTGGGAATAAAGGAGTTTTATTCCTATTTTAGTTAAGGGTCTAGAATAATAAATCAATATAGAATATATCAATAAATATAGTCCTAATTTATGCAACTATTTGTCTATTCCACCTTTTAAAAAATAGTAATAACTAATAAGAAATATAACTTAGCTATAAAATAGACTAAGATGACTAATACAAAGGTTGAAAATGGTTGTGTAAAGATTATAAAGGTATTATAAACTTGACTATAGATTTATTTGGGAAAAAGGATAGGATCACCAAAAAGTGGATGCTTTAGTGTTTGATGTTGTTGTTTGTTCCCACCGCCATTGTCCAAACTGATCACAAAGACTTATAGGTAGTTACACTATGCCTATGTGAATGTGTCTATGAAAAATTAAGTGCTGGTTATTTATAGAACTCATTGTGGATCTGATTTTGTCTTCAAACCCTAACCCTCCATCATGCTTGATAAAATGATAATTGAGTCACTTGAGAAAGAAGGGGGGGCTATTGTGAAAAATGTACTAAACATGCAATCCACACCACTTGTGTGGGAACGATACCTACATACCAATACTTTGAAGAGGGATCAATCCATATGTATTTCTCCCACCTATTGTGCTTTGTGAAATAATGTCATGTGGATGTAAATGCAAAATTGATAGTGTTTGAGGTGGCTAGGGACTGGTATAAAGATCTGAGTATGCTTGTAGTTGTGCTGGGTGACTATGTGAAAATAATAGGGAAGTTTTCCTTAGTGATTCTTTTGTATTCTTGCTTGGTTTGTAAGTTTAGTCACCTCTTTTTTAAATGAGCTTTGAGTGGGATTTTATAGGGAACAACTAGACATGGGTCAGATGTATTCATGCTAGACCAACCTAATTAAGGATAAGGACAAGATGAAAATGACCATTGGAGATCAAATTTAAAATGGACATGACCACCAAAAATGAGATGCTTTGGTTTTTAGTGTTGTAGTCCAAATGGGGTGCTCATGTCTTATAGGCTCAAGACCTGGGGGAATAAGATTGGCATGGGGGATACTATCTAGATGAGGTTGAATAACTATTTAGAAGGTTCCAAATGACTGGTAATGAGTAAAAAGGTGTCTAAAAGGGTTTTAATAGCATGTAAAAAGGACCTATGGATGGGGTGTCTCAAGCCACACTCAAACTACCAATTTGGACATTTTATATGACTATAACTACTAATAGTCTCTCTTGTAAAACATCTCACATCTAGTGTATAACTAAAAAGAGATAGGGTCTAATTTCATTCAGTCTTAGATGAATGGGAGTATCATTCTCACCAAAGGAATTTTCACCATAATGTGCTCTATGTCCTTCTCTCATTATACATATGAGACATAAGATCACATGTAAAAACTAGTAATCCAAAAGTAATTTAAAATACCTATATCTCCCAATGTTATAACCTAGATATGATACCAAAATGTCATTCCTATTTTTTCTATTAAAAAAGGTATGAAATAATATAAAACACAAATAACTAAGCACAAATCATGAGTGGGTCTAATAATTCATGTCATACTTATACTCATATATGAAAGCTTAGAACTCCCACCATTTTATAATCAGGAGCATGCCACCGATTAAGGGGTCAAAATATATAATCATTCAGCTCATCATTTCATAACCCATTCTCTAAATTATACTAAATAGTATTCTACTTATGATGTTGAAATGGCCATCAAAATTAACCTAGGTCAAATTTGACACAATCAACATCCACATGGAAACTTTTGTAGGCTCTAAGGCCATGTTAGTTTTATTCAAGCTCATGATGACCTCTCTTACCACATGACATCTTACCACTTACCCACTAGTCTAAAAAGATTCCACTTTTCATCTAAATCCATTAGAATATATACCATTAGGATGATGCCATATGGAAACATTTTGTTAGCCCACTATCCTGGAGGCTTTCACCTTAGCATAAAAATCAATGGGAATACAAATTGTCATGATGGTTCCATATGGAAATATCTTATTAGCCTTCCATCTCAGAGGTAAGATCATTATGCAATCAACTCCATGATCATGTATCATTAAGATGATTTGATGTGGCAACATCATGCTTAGTTTCTATCCTATAGGTAGGCTTCTTATACAACCATTTCTATAATCACAGGTCACCAAGATAATGCCATGTGCCAACATCTCACTCTCCCACTATCCTAAAGATAGGATTCATATATGATCACCCCCAAGATCATGGGTCACCATAATGATTCCATGTGGAAACATAATACTTTCTTTCTATCATAAAGGCTTCACACTCTATACAATCCTCTATAAGATTTTGGGTCACCAAGATGATGCCATGTGGCAACATCCCACTCATGCATTATCTTGACACCAACTGTACATTACACCACACTAATGTCACTCCTAGATTAGTGGGATGGAACATGTGGCTTCCTCTGAACCATCTATCAAAAGTCACAAAATTGACTAAGGCAAAAATGAAACAAACAGCCAAGGTAATAGATTGGATAAATCAAAAGGTTATGTAATGATTAATTTAAAAGTGATGAAGGAAAACTTTAAGTGGATAATTGAGTCACTAGAAAGGGCTTAATTAAAGTAGAATGTTTCATAAAGAGATAGATGAATGGATAATTTTGGGATAACATCAAAACTAGGTGCATTTTAAATTATAAATTGACTAAGGCTCAACCAATGGAAAACTTAGAGACAACTCAAAAAATAAGAACTCAGATAAGGCAATTAAAAAAAATGTCGTGTTAACTACTTCCAACTGTATGATCCAAATAGAGTCTTCCTTCCTCAAAAGATATTTATCTAATCAAGGATATCATTGCATAAGAGATTGAATAAGAAGGTGCTAAGGAAAAATAATCCTTGAACGCTAAACTGATATTCTCATTAGTTTAGCCAAATATGTAAACCATTTGACAGACTCAACTTTTCACTAAAAACTTAATGGTAAAAAAGGAAACCACTCATAATGAGGACTGATTTAAAGGCTCATTCAAATGATTTGGCTAGTAATGGCCCTTGGCACATTTCATTCCATTCAAGTGAAAAAGGGGTCAAATGACATAATTTTCTATGAAATAAAAGGAACTCAAAATATAAATATTAACAATATTTATCATTTCATTTTAATTTGGTTTTATTATGAGGAAATTTTTTAGCATAAAATTTTCTAAATGCCTCAAAATAGGACTCTTAAAATAATAATATTTTAGTAGAGTAATCATCTACATTATGACTATTTAATCAAACGCTAATGTCATTCCCAATAACAAACTTATAACTATTTACTTGATTTATTCTCAATGAGATAAGTTTGATTCATTGAATCACATCACATTTAAGTCATAAAAAGAGAAACAATGCTTATTAATAGGGCACTCAAGACAAATATTTAAGAAAGGAAATCAATCTATCAATTTATTTAAAAGAGTCCAAAAGGCTAAAGAATATTTTCAACATATATTATTATTATTATTATTCTCAAGGTCCTATAATCCAAGTATTCATAATAGATATAACTCAATTTAACACAAAAGTTCTGGTCAATAGAAAATAGATATTTTAATCCATTATTGGAATATTATTCAAACCCTTATTTTTGTAAGTTTTTTAGGATTACCCTTTATTTAGGATAATTTATTTTATCCTAAGTTTCTTTTTGTGTGTGAGGAATTTTTATTTATGTGAATTATTAATTCACATAAATCTATATTCCATGAGTTTTTACTCACCTCTATGTGCTACTTTAGGATTTGGGAGTTAGTTGCATGGGTAACTCCTTCCCCCACATGGAACACACCTCCCTTCAATTTATATGGGACTAGGACACAAGTGGCACACACTTAGAAGGATTTTAAGGCAATAATGAGATAATTTGTAACTCCTATTCTCCTCCTCTAACTCTATAAAATAGCTCTTCATCTCCTCTTTTTCTCACTAGAATCTCATAGCACACTCTCTTCTTCTCTTATATTCTTGATTCAATCTTATACTTTTGAATATTTTGGTAGCAGGCCTTCTAATAAGATCACGTAGATTTTTCTCTAATATGTTCGATTTCCCACTTTAAAATTCTTTTTGCATTTATGGTTTGTACTTGAAAGGTAACTTGGTCTTGTGATTTATTTATTTTTCACACTTTCATGCTATGTCATTGATGATTATTATTAGGATAAATCTTTTATGGTATTAGAGCTAAGATCATCTTATTGACAATTTTTTTGAAGGTGTGTAGAATTTTAGGGAGAATTTTCATATTTTTTTCAAGGGATCCACCCTTGCTATCCATTTAATCCACTTTTCTATTTTTCTAGCATTATTTATCTCTAACTTCTAGTTGTAGGTTGCTCATCAAAAGTATTTAACACATTTTCTCCTCATTAGACATGGCCTCCAAGTAATTTATTTAGTAAGAAATTTTCAAAGAAACATATCATGCTTCATATTTAATTTTTTTCCTAGTTTTACTAATAGAAAATTAGTTATTTTCCTCTATTAAGGTTCAAACATTCTACCTTTATTTTACCTAGCTTAGTTATTTAATTTTATGAGTTTTTTAAATCATCGAGAAGCATATATATTTCTTCCTATTTATTCTTAAAATTCTAGGCACTTATCTTATTTTCAGATCCTCCGCTTCTTTTTTGTCTAGTTGCTTCTTAGGCATCACTCTACTTTTTTTCTCTCTTATCCTTTTTTTTTTGTTTTTCTCTAGTGCTATTTTTTTTTAAATTTTTTAGCACCTCTAAGCCATATGAGATCCTTTATTCCTTTTTTTTCACTAGCACCAACTTCTCTCTCTATAAGGTGCATAACAAATCCTTTAGAAGACCATTTATAATTTAACTGATCCTTTTTGAGTGTAGGTTTCAATTTTCAATTTTTTTCATCATTTATTATTTAAATAATTTTAGTAAGTCTTTATTGCTAGATTATGCGTAGTTTTCTTTATTATCTTCCTTGCAATGCATTTATGTGATTTAGCACTTTCATTTTGTTTTGTTTCATTAGCATCTCTTGACCAAATCCTTTTTTTTTTAATCTATATAGGTACACATTTTTTCTCTACCACTTCTATAAACTTTATTCTCTAATTTGTTTCACTTAGAAACATATGTGTTTCATTTTTAAATAGATACACTTGTGCATCTTAATCCAAAATGTAATCATTGATAGTATAATCATATAAATACATTTCAAATACTTTCTAATTGGAATGAAATCATAGATAGTGCCATTTTAGAAACAAACAAACAAAGTTTACCTTATTTATTTAATTCTTTTTATAACTTAGTTTTGTTATTTTAAAGCAAAAAATGTGGATCTTTCTTTATTCTAGCTAAGTGTCTTCATGATTTTTTTAAGAATTTAACTTTTAGCTTGTTATTTTAAATATCAATTCAAACAAGGAGTTTTAATTTCAATAAAACTTATCGTTTATTTATTAATCTTTCTTAAAAATAGGTAAAGAAAGAAAAGTTTTTTTTAGCATCTTGTAATCATATCGGTGCAAGTTTAATGCAAAAAAAGTAAAATAAAAACAAAGTTTGATTTCATTATTGTATCCTTAATACAATTTTAATTTGTTCATTATTGACATTTTGTTTATAAGAGATTTAAATTAATTTCAAAAAAAAAAAAAAAAAAAACCATAATAATAACTTTTTTTAAGACAAAAGCTCCTAAAAGTGTTGTTATTATCTTTTCCCTTACAACTTGGAGGATTATTGATAACCATTTTATTTAAAATTATCTATCCTTTTTCTAGATGCCATTTATTTCTTGTTATCTCTTTTACATTATATAAAAATATTTTCTTTAGCTTTCTTGCCCCTCCTCTATACTTTTTTTTGTCTATGTGATTTTTCTTTCATATTTAGTTTCTGAGAATTAGGTGAGATTTTGAGACACAAAAAAATAGTTTTTTACCAAATTTAAAATCATGTATATAAATTACCACTTATTGGAATCACATATGTAATACATTTTTACTTTCAAACATTTGGTGTGTGTAGTAGATGGTACAGACCCCAAACTTGATACAAAGACTACCTCCACTATAGTTCAAGAGAAATGGAAAGAAAAAAATGATGAGGCCTTAGGATTGATTGACATGGCCATGACCCCCAAATTGCATGTGCACATTGATGGTTGTCCTCTTACATCCACTACTTGGTCTAAGCTTAAATATTTTTATGACACTATGAATGACTCTCAAAAAATTCAAATTAAAGATTAAATTGTCTGATGTAAAGTATAATGACTATTAAATTATAGAAGATTATAGAATTGATGTAGATATTAATGATACTCATATAATTAGGTAGCAATTTTTTAATTGTGCTTTTATGTCTAAACTTATGCATAGTAATGATCCTCAGACTCTAAAATAAGCTCAAGGTCACCTATCATTGGGAAAAAGTAATGCATGATGAATACAATTCTTTAATTTGTAATAACACTTGGGACTTAGTCCCTTGCATAATTGGGCATCATTTGGTAAGTTATAATTTTTTAAAAAAAAATAAGTTCAATTTTGATAATTAAATTGAAAAATATAAAGATAGATTAGTTTCTAGAGGTTTTTCAAAAATTGAGGGAATTGACTACAATAAAAAAAAATTCCTATTACTAAGATGCCCATAATTAAAGTTGATTTAGATTTATCTACTCACATGCATTGGCTTATTTATAAAATGGATGTCTAGAGTGATTTATTAAATGGTGACTTGCATGAATAAATTTAAATCTCGACCCCCTAATTTTATTAAGCAAGGTAATGAAAATATTGTTTGCAAGTTAAACAAATCTATTTATGGTTTAAAAAAATCTCCTAGAGAATGGTACTCTAAAATCTATCAAATTTTAATATCTCAATGCTTTACACATATTTCTAATGATCTTAATATTTTAAAAAAATACTCCAAATGGTATAGTTATCATTGTTTTGTATGTTGATAACTTAATCATAACTAGTAGTAATAGTTCCATGGTTTCTTGCACTAAAAATTATTTGAAGAATACCTTTGAAATGACTTATTTAGGCCTTTTACAATACTTTTTAAGCATTCAAGTTTGGCAAGAAATAGATAGCATCTCAATTTATCAATCTAAATATACATATTACTTATTATTTAGGTTTAATATGTTATATTGAAAACTATTGCTACTCTTTATGAAATTTGTGTTAAATTACTTAATGACATGGAAATTAACACTATTGATCCAACTCTCTATAGAAAATTATTTGGTAGTCTAAATTATCTTACTCATACTCATCTTGATATTGATTTTTCTATTGGATTTGCTTCTTGTTTTATTTTTAAACCACAAGACACTCATTTTAAAGTTGCTAAAATAATTATTTATTATATTAAAGGTACTCTAAATTTTGGCATCGAGTACACCTTGAATAAAAAAAATTATTTGGCAAGTTATTCAGATTATAATTGGGATGGTGATCCTAATGATCATATATCCACAAGTGGTTATGTTTTTTCTTTGGGTTCCAGCACCATTTTATGGAATAGTAAAAAGTAGACTACTAGATCTTTATCTTCCACATAAGCTAATTATAAAGCTTGGAATAATTTTACAAATGAAGATATTTAGATTATAAGACTTATTGTAGATTTATGACACCCTCAAAATTTAGTTACTCTAATTTTTGGTGATAATCAAAGTGTCATTTCCTTAGCAAAAATTCTAATTTTCCATGCGAGGTCCAAGCATGTTGAATTTTAACATCACTTTTAGTGAAAAATTCTTGAAGGTAATAAAAATATTCTCTCTTTCTATCCTACTGAAGAATAAATGGTTGATATCTTCACTAAGCCACTATTTAAGGAAAATTTTTTATTTCTCTTGTAACAAGTTAGGATTAAAAGAAGTTCTCATCAAGGGGGAGAGTTGGTGGTGTCTCATCCATTCTTGTTTGTTTGTAAAACACTAAATAAAGTTTAAGTGGGAGTGTTAGGATTACCCTTTATTTAAGATAATTTATTTTATCTTAAATTCCTTTTTCATGTGTGAGGAATTTTTATTTATGTGAATTATTAGTTCACATAAATTCAGATTTCATGAGGTGTCACTCACCTCTTTGTGCTACTTTAGGATTTGGGAGTTACTTGCATGAGTAAATCCTTACCCCAAATGTCAAACAAATCCCTTCACTTTCTAAGGGACTAGGATGTAAGTGGCACACATGTAAGAGGCTTGTAAGGTAATAATTAGATTCCTTGTAACTCTTATTCTCCTCCTCTACCTTTATAAGAGAACCCTTCCTCTTCTCTTTTCCTCACTAGAATTTTATAGCTCTCTCTATTATTATCTTATGCTCTTGATTCAATCTTGTACTTGTAGATATTTTGGTAATAAGACTTATAATAAGATCATGTAGGTTTTTATCTAATATGTTTAGTTTCCCACTTTAAAATTCTTGTCTCATTTATGATTTGCACTTGAGAGGTAAATTAGTATTGTGATTTATTTATTTTTCACACTTTCATGCTATGACACTAATGATTATTCTTAGGATAAATCCTTAATCAATCTTATTAAGTTTAATTTGAATGATCATCTACAACCAATGAAATAACCCTTCTCTAAATTTCCACTAAACATAGATGTAATTTATTTAAATTTTTAGGTCTTAATAGATATAAATCCTAGATTGTTAAAGAGATGAGTAAAAGGCTAAATAGAGATAACTATTGTAAATGACTAAATTAGTTGATATACCATAAATATTACATGTAAAGATAAAACTACTTATTTGGAATAAAACATGTGTCACTAGGTGATGGTAGCGCTAGAACAAATTATAAGAATAGTTAGGAGTCCCTTCAATTATAAATTGGAGTCCCACCTACCTCACATCAATAGCATAGTCAGTTGGATAGTAGTGTGGTACACTATTATCAAAGGTGATATGATAGTTTCCATTTGTGGAAAGTATCCCTAAAACTTTTGAGGATGTTGTAGGGGGATTCCTAGGTCTAGTATGTGTCCTTAAGAACTTTTAATCATGTTTATGTGTCATATTTTGGTTGTTATTTCTTTAAAATCCTAATGAATATTTACACACATGAACACATAATGGAATCAAATGAAAAAGGAAGTGGAAAAGGTGGGGTTTGGAATGTTATGATCATGTAAATATAACCCCTATTATCCTCATTGTTTCCTACATTAACCTTGATGATAGGGGTCTTAGATTGAATGTAGTTCTCCTTTAGGGAAAATGCAAAATCAATGTGCATGGTATACAAGAATGACTTTCTCTTAGGCCCTTATTTAATCAAGTTTACATATCTCTATGCCATGATGAGTAATATGTAATATATTAATCTATACTTTGACTGATTTTATGTAATTATGTGCCAAAATAGTAAGTGTTGCATGTAAAATTCATTGTGGGCCTCTTTATATAGAAAGAAATTTAATTTTAATGTGAGACACTTGTTCATAGGACAAGAAGGCAAAATATATATAAAATCATAAGAGGAGACTCAAAAGAGGGCAAGGACATAAAAAAGTTAAGAAAATTACCATTGGAAAATAGTGCTAAGGTGGACAATAGCCTAGGGCACCACTATTAAGGACCACACTATTATTCTACGGGGAAAAAAATAGGGTCATAACTAAGACAATAGGCCAAGGGACCTTATGACCGGGAAATTAATGACATAAGAATATTTAAGGTGCAAAATAAGGAAAATAAATCATAATAAGGATAAAAATAACCAAACGAACTTGTGAACAAGACTCTCATTCATCATTAATAACTTACTATCAAAGAGCCATAAAAGACATACTACTTATGTTTTCTTGACCAAATTAGGGTGTGTACATTTCACCCTTTTAATCTAGTAATGAAATGGAATTATATTACTATATTAAATTAAAAATAAAATGTATACATGTTCTTAATTATGTGATCCATACATGTGGAGAATGGATGTGCTCTGGACCTAACCCACTTCTTGGCTAGAGAAGTGGATGACAATTAGAATGATGTCTATGGTGATAAAATAAACAATTTAAATGTCCCTTGTACTAAGATTGAGTAATCAATTGAATTGTGAGAAATAAAACCTATTTCTTCCCACTTTGATATGTGAACTAAGTCTAAGAAGTAATGAATATATTTGGAGAAATAAGCCATGCTTTCCCCGACTTTGGTATATGAATTGAGTCTAAGAAGTAATCTATAAATGTGGAGAAACAATTCATGCTTCCCCCACTCTGATATATAACTAATTATATGAAGTAAATGTTCTCTAAGGTCAAAAAATGTTGCTTGACTTGTGTCCTACACAAACAAGTGTAATTTGGGTCTGGTAAAAACTATGGATCAACCATTGTAGATAGATATATGACCTCATATGGTTAAATCTTGGTGACATATTAGTGACAACCTAAGTGTAATATAGTGTTCAAATCATAGAGAATGGTATAGTTTTCCATTCCATCTATATAACCTAGTGAAATCCTATAGGATCTAAGACATGTGCCCTACACCATGCCCCCAAACTTGATATTTGAGTAATGTAGTTGTGTAATCTGTGTAAAAAATTATATTTATATAGGAATGGTATATCATGTACATGCCCCCAAAGTCATAATATGAGTTTATAAATGTGTTAAAATCATGTATAAAACCTAATAATCTAAAATAATGTATGTCAAAGACCATGAAACCTGATAAATTTGAGTAAAATAGTGTATCTTTATATCAAAGTGTCTAAATAAGAAATTTTGTATCTAAGCATCTGAATAAATTTATGTAACTATATATTTGAGCTCAAATATCTAAGTAAATCTATGTAACTATATATATGAGCCTAAGTATTTGAATCACTATATCACATGAATAATATATGTATGCCCCCTTTTCATGAGTGAGTTGAAATTGGGACAAGGGTATTGAACCAAAAGTGATACTGAAAGGCATGTTATTGAATAGTTAGCAATTATAAAATGGTACATGATTCATTTTATTGATAATTGTAGAAGGGTTGTTTAAATATTGAAACTAAGATAAACCCATGGTATATATTGAGTTTATTAAGGAGATATGAATTTTGGTGTTTGTATAGTCAAATTGATTAGAATAGAAGTGTAACCAGTCTGATTTAATGGATATCATCATTGAGTTCTACATGTAAGAAATAGATACAAAATAGAGATAGGGTTTTCAATATATTTCAATTGGAAGATCTTGGTAATAGTTGGATAAATTTATGTGTGGGGCAAACCTTAGGTAGGTGGCATTTTTAAAGCATGGTTTTAAATAGGTTGTATTGATTTATTTTAAAATAATATGAGATTTTTGATTTGAGATAATTATTTCTCTAAGCCAAGAAAACATGTTGATGAGATTAGGTGGTAATGTGATGCTCTATGAGGAGGTGGAGGCACTAATCTAGGATGATGAAGAGGTCACTTTGGTAGTAATTATATCATTCTCCATGTTTTTTAAGCATTGATTAAATTTTGCATCAATTTTATTATATTAGGGTGTTTTGGCGGGTCATGCTATCATCAAAAGGATAATTCTAGTATTTTGGGTTGTCTTGTTATTGTCTACAGGCCACACTATTATCCAACACTATAGTCTTATCTACAGTGCTAGTGACTTATAGACTACAATAGTAATTTTTTTGTTTTAAAGATGTATTTAGTTATTTTTTTAGCATATATACTTGATTTTTGGATATGATAATGTCCTATTTTAGGTATGTTTTATGAGGATGTACACATGAGAGTTCTAGAGTGGTTAACTAATGGAGTGCCTAAGTGGGATACCCTTCACAAATGATGAGGAAATAGTAGTCGATAGGGATGGTTTGGGGTATGTAACATCACTAGCACTAATGCCATGGGACTATCACATGATGACAACACTATGTGAGTAGTATAATATCCATAAATGTACCTTTTGGCTACCTACTAGAGAGATTAATATTACTCTAGAGGACATGTATAAGATATTTATGATACCTATTACTAGTTAGTGAGTGTTATTGTAGGAGGCAGGTGGACATAGAGAAATATATTGAGACTCAAGGTATTTTATGTCCATTCTTATAGGGACACATCATCGTGGTAGTATTAGTAATGTGGTATTATCTATGATTGTCAAGGATAATGTTCTATAGTTGTATAAGTTTCTAACAGTGTTAATGGTTTCATTTATTGTTATTGGTGGTAGTAGTATATTGATTAGATATAAGATGCACAACATTTTTTATGATATATAGGAGAAGGGGAATTTATAATTTTAGGGTTGTACCATGTTAACCCACTTTTATCTAGATTTGTACCATTTCACTAATTAGTTATGTAGTGGTGGGATTGGGTCATCAACATTGTTACATTATTGGGCTTATGAGCATATTACAATGGCTATACTAGAGGGTTTTCCATGTATTTATTATGAAAATCCCTAGTTATTTATAGAGATATGAATGGGCAAAATTCCAATGTGATCGAGGAGCATGATGCACTATCAGTTAGTGTTGGATCGGGTCATAGTTTAAGACATTATTTAGAGACTATATATGGGATTATAGGGATGGACTAAGGATGGAATTTAATTTAAGTATATATGGTTGATTTATTAGCTTCATGATCAATGGATCATACTTTTTGATAAATGCTAGTATGAGCAAGTGACAAGGCAGTTTGGTGTGGCACATGATGTGCCCCCATAGCATGGGTGTGGGTGAGGAGTACTCAATCTATAGTGAGGCTAAGTAGTAGATTAACACCCATGGAATTTGAGTTGGATCTGATTCTAGTGAGAGAGAGATGCTTTGATAGAGACACCTAATTTAGATGATGTGAGGGCCACAAATGCCTACATATTATGTGGAGATGACATAGTTCCCATTATTTTTATGATATGGGGCCATTATGAAGAATTTTATCAATCCATATTAGATTATAGTAGTTTAAGGTTTACTATTATTATATATTTTTATACTTGGTTTATTTAGTGTGAGATTATTGAGAAGATATCAAATGCATTGCATTTGTGTGCATAGGTGTAATAGATTATGACTAATAGGAGACCATCATTGAGGCAACATTGCAAGATCTTATATCAAATATTTTTTATGATATTGTGGATGATGGGATGGTTTAGTGGGTTATAATATTTTTAGGTATCCATGCACATTTGTTTGATAAGGTATCCATTACCACTATAACATATAGGCAAGAAACATTAGATATATTGATGCACATACTGATGCACTGCAAACAGGGCAATATTGATGAAGGTGCTATTCTACCCTCTCATAGATCTACAACTCCACTAATAACCCAGAAACCGTATACATCCCTCTAGGACCACAGGGCTTAAAACAAATAGAGGTAATATAATAAAATAGTTATAGGTCTTTGCAATAGATATACACCATCAAGACTATTTTCTTTTCATATATAACCACACATTCCCTCCCATGGCTAATGGCTATACAAATTATAGAAAACATAATTATACAGGTTCAGTTTTCTATGTGTATCCATACATAGTCATGCATATGATCTTACCAATGCCAATCTGTGTCACCTTAGCCTTATTCTGTATTCAGCTTGTATGGGTTTACCTCAGGCTTAAATGCCTCTTTGGTTGCATAAAATGTTGTTCACTATTTGTTGGATACCTTCACATCCTCCTTCCCAAGTTTTACACTCTCATCTCCTTTACATACTATGTGCCTTACTCCCAATCATTCATGGCAAATTAGTTTATAAATCAGATGCGTTATTTTGGATGCTTCTCTCTCGTTCAATACATAAGTAATTTTAATGTTATCAATGCATCCTCTTGTGATCCAAATGATGAACTGTAGTCATATGAGACATCGCTCTCTAAGCCTTCCATGGTTCGCACCATATAACATAGAAGACCACGAAGTGATACATCTTTAATCTACATCATTGTAGGAGATACAAGACTCACCTAGGTCCCACGACTTTGCAATAGGCATCTTTGTTCCATCAATCTTGGCTTGATCTTGGTTAAACTTCTCTCAATGGTGATGTAATGACTTTATTGTATAGTTACTTCAACCATGATGATTGTATATTCATTTAATAGTTATCTCTCTATCTTTTATGGTTAAGGCTGTAAATAGAAGATACATAGAGGAGACAACACACAAATTAAAAAAAAAATAGACGTAGGAGATGTGCAATGTGCGAGGGCACCTGCGGTTCCTACCTAGCATGCCCAAAATTGTCCCCAAGTCTTTTAACAAGAATTTCAAACAACATGTAGGATCTAAACAAGGTGACCACAAGTAGAAATATCAAATATCAATGTTCTCAAATCAACCTTTCTCAAAATCCCATCTATTTGTGAACAGGAATAGCAATATCTGAGAAAACAACCATACCTATTCAAATAAACCCTCTGTTAATAAGCTCCTTATAACCATATGTGAATTGCAAAAGAGAATAGAACCACCTTTTGAAATTACCCCTTTCTCCATTGACAGTTTAAGATGTAGTTATTCTTTCACATACACAGCTATTACAGTCACAAATTGCAACCCACATTACCAAAAAGAATCTATCAGATTTACTAGTTGACATCAAATGTGAATGGATGAGTATGCTAAAATCATGTATTTATGGGTTTCCATGCTTCTCCATGTGAACGGTACCCACATTACCAGACCAAATCACATAATCAATCCTTACCTGAGATGAATGTTCACTAGGCCTGAGGCTAAAACCTCTCTTCTTTCTGAATAAGAAATTCTCCTTCTATCCTTCTTCTTTCTACCTTTCTCTTATCCTCCTCTTTTCTATGTACTCCCCTATCCTCTTTTCATGAATTTTCTTTTCTATTCTCTTCTCTAACCTCTACACCCAATTTGGGCTCAGGTTTAAACAAGAAATAGTTTTTAATTTTTAACAATATACTAAGGTTGAAACATTTTCAACCACTCCTCTGTTATTCCCTCAATAGCCCCAATAATTTACTTTTTACTTTTTTTTTAAAAAAAATTACCCCTCATTAAAAGCATATTGGAGGGAGAATATAATAAATTGAATTTGAATGCAGATGCTCCTGCATCATACTCTCCCTCTAGAAAGGATTGAACCTTAGTTCAAATGAACTACTGCCTCCATGCACTAGTCTTCATTATATTCCTTGATCCCAAGGTCTTGTTGCCAATACCAATGCTTGTCTTTGTTTGAAATAGTCTTTGTCCTTCATTTTGCTTTTCTTCCTCTTTAAATCATCTCCTTCTCAGCTGTCAGTGCCTGATTCCATGCTTCTTCATCTTCATACATGTCTTCTTGATCTTCTTGTCCTTCTTGATTCAAAATTTTATCCATTAAACTATGGACTTCATTCATCTCCACAACTTTAACACCTACAATCAAAACATCAAAGGCAATGTTATAAGTAAGAACTTGAGACCATAAGGTCTCTTGGCTACCTCCACTTTTCTGCTCCTTGACCAAATCTGCCTTCACTATCTTTCTTTGTTCTTGCCTCAATTCATTTTCCATTTGATCAATGGTGCCACCATGTTGATATGTGTCTCTACACAACTCTCTTGGAGGATTCAACAACTCTTTTATCCTCTTCAACTCTTCACTCAACACAAGCTCATCCAAATCTTCATGTCCTATATCAAACTTAGGACTAGATTGTCGTTCATCCTCTATAAATACATTCATCCACTTTATGGTTTCTTCATACAAATCAGATTCTTCATCAACATCAATATACTTATCAAATACAATTATAGTATCCTTACCTTCTATCTCCTTACTCTCTTCAATCTCTGCTTGAAGCCATCTTGTTTGTTTTTTGCATTCAATAAGGCATTGCTTTGCTACATACTCTCCCCTTTCCTCATCATCCATACTCTTGGAACTCTCTCCTTACTGTACATTAGTTTTCATAGACATTTTCCATACCTCATTTTCCATAAAAATATCATTAAATGATTCAAAAACATCATTATCCCATTCATTGCATGCAATTGACTTACCTTTCATCTTTACATCTTCATGCTCTACCTCATTATTCTTTGAGAAGTTTTCTTTCTCATCTTCATTCTCTTGGTTGCTAGAATCACCTTCAATCCTCTTCCATTGACTTCTTGGTGTTGGTATCTCAACACTCACATCTTCACTCTTTTCCTTCTTAGGCACCCATACTTGTTTCTCCTTCTTACCATTTCTCTTCTCAAGCCATGTGGGCATCCTGCATCCTTGCTCTTACACCAACACCTCCTCTTGCTTGGGAGTTTGCTTCTTCCACCATTTAGGCATCACATATCCATGGTTAATTGGAAACTTCACCTTTCTCTTTGCTTCTTTAACATGCATATCAATAGTTTCATGCTTATAAGACAAATCAGTTTTTGAACTCACCTTTACCTCCTTAATGGGCTGCTCCATTAGTTCTTTGACTGTCATAGCTTCTTGATTATTTGTGCTTTCTTCTTTCTTTGTTCTTAGCTATTCTCTTTCCTCTTCTTGGATTTCAATGGCATCATGGAAGTCATCTTCATCTTCCATCTCTTCTCTTGCTTGTAGGGGTTCCTCAACACCTTCCTCATGCATTAACCAATGCATCTCTTCTTCTTTATCAACAGCAGAAAACTTTTTCTTTTCTCCTAAACATTCACTTGTGTACTTGGCATCTTCTCTTACACCAATCTCTTCATTGACCTTCACAAGGTTGCTCATACCTAAAATTACCCATTCAAAAATAACATTAGACATAAAAATAAGAGACCATAATGTCTCCATGAGTGTCCTCTTAATGGACATTCTCATCTTTCCAAGTGCTCTTCCGGGCACTTTATCTTTTCTTTCTTCTCTTCTCTTGTTCTCCTCAATGAGAACCTTCTTCTCCACCTCTTCCTCTTGTTCCTCACTTGGAAACCTTCTTATCTTCTTCAAGCCTCTATGGGCTTCTCTCTTCATGGCAATCTTCTTTTGCCTTCTTCTCCTCTTCATTAGGAGATCTATAGGCCACTTCAACCTTTTCCTCATTGGCGATACCCATACTTGCTTATTGAACTGCATCCAAGACTCATATTCATCTTTAATCTTAGCTAACTCTCTCTTCAAATTATCAATCTCTTTATCAATTACAAAACTGTTCATACCTTTAATGCTTGCTTTCTTCTTGGTGCCCTCATGTACCTTGATACTCTGCTTTCTTCTCAGCAATATCTCCATCTCTGAGATTTTCACCCAAGTCTTTTCCACCTTGGTCTCTAGATCCCTTGTCTCACCTAAGCCTTTTCTCCTTGACTGGTCTTTTGACATTCTCCTTGATCTCACCTAGGCCTTTTGCATCCTAGTATTTTGATCCTCTTCTCAATCCTGCAACAACTCTTTATACAACACTTCAACAAACATAAATCACAAATCCAAGCTTACCTTGCTTTGGATCTTCCTCTTGAGCATTCACTTGCTCTTCTTCTAGAGCTTCTCTTGGCTCTTCACTAAGCCTTCCTTGGCTTCTTCTCCTCTTAAGCCTCAATGGCTTGACTACCTTCCTCTTCACTTGTTTACTCCTCAACACAATAACTCAAATCAAATATCAAAGTTACTCATACCTTTCTTCCACAGGGTCTTATAGCACTTTGTCCTACTGATCCTTTACCAAATCCTTCACAACTGCAACATCATTCTTTTCTTAATTCTGCAACAACAAATTATCAAATCCCAAGAGCTTCAAGCTCTGATACCAAATGATGTGCTGCTAATAGCTGCAAACATGGCAATATTGATGAAGGTGCTATTCTGCCCTCTCATAGATCTATAACTCAACTAATAACCCAGAAACTATATACATCCCTCCAAGACCACAGGGCTTAAAACAAATAAAGGCAATATAATAAAATAGTTACAGGTGTTTCCAATAGATATACACCATCAAGACTATTTTATTTTCATATATAACCACACATTCCCTCCCATGGCTAATGACTATACAAATTACAAAAAACATAATTATACAGGTTCAGGTTTCTATGTATCCATACATAGTCATGCATATGCATCTTACCAATGCCAATCTATGTCACCTCATCTTTGTTTTATATTCAGCTTATATGGGTCTACCTCATGCTTAAATGCCTCTTTGGTTGCATAAAATGTTGTTCACTATTTGTTGGATACCTTCACATCCTCCTTCCCAAGTTTTGCACTCTCATCTCCTTTACATACTATGTGCCTTACTCCCAATCATTCATCGAAAATTAGTTTATAAACCAGATGCACTATTTTGGATGCTTCTCTCTCGTTCAATACATCAGTAATTTTAATGTTATCAATGTGTCCTCTTGTGATCCAAATGGTGAACTATAGTCATATGAGACATCACTCTTTAAGACTTCCATGGTTCCACCATATAACATAGAAGACCAGGGAGTGATACATCTTTAATCTACATCATTGTAGGAGATACAAGACTCACCTAGGTCCCACGACTTTGCAATAGGCATCTTTGTTCCATCAATCTTGGCTTGATCTTGGTCAAACTTCTCTCAATGGTGATGCAATGACTTTATTGTATAGATAATTCAACCATGATGATTTTATATTCATTTAATAGCCATCTCTCTATCTTCTGTGGTTGAGGCCATAAATAGAAGATACACAGAGGAGACAACACAAACAAAAACAAAAAAAACATAGATGTAGGAGATGTGCAATGTGCGAGGGCACCTGCGGCTCATACCTAGCATGCCCGAAATTGTCCCCAAGTATTTTAACAAGAATGTCAAACAACATGTAGGATCTAAACAAGGTGACCACAAGCAGAAATATCAAATATCAATGTTCTCAAATCAACCTTTCTCAAAATCCCATCTATTTGTGAATAGGAATAACAATATCTGAGAAAACAACCATACCTATTCAAATAAACCCTCTGCTAATAAGTTACTTATAACCATATGTGAAATGCCAAAGAGAACAGAACCACCTTTTGAAATCACCCAATTCTCCATTAATAGTTTATGATGCAGTTATTCTTTCACAGACACAGCTATTACAGTCAAAAATTGCAACCCGCATTACCAAAAATAATCTATTAGATTTACCAGTTGACATCAAATGTGAATGGATGAGTATGCTAAAATCATGTATTTATGGGTTTCCATGCTTCTCCATGTGAATCGTACCCACATTACCAGACCAAATAACATAATCAATCCTTACCTGAGATGAATGTTCACTAGGCCTGAGGCTCAAACCTCTCTTCTTGTTGAATAAGAAATTCTCCTTCTATCCTTCTTCTTTCTACCTTCCTCTTCTCCTCCTCTTTTCTACGTACTCCCATGTCCTCTTTTTATGAATATTCTTTTCTATTCTCTTCTCTAACCTCTACGCCCAATTTGGGCTCAGGTTTAAATAGGAAACAATTTTTAATTTTTAACATATACTAAGGTTGAAATATTTTCAACCACTCCTCTATTATTCCCTCAATAGCCCCAACAATTTACTTTTTACTTTTTTTTTTACAATTACCCCTTATTAAAAGCATATTGGAGGGAAAATATAATAAATTGAATTTGAATGCAGATGCTCCTACATCACATACATATTTTTAGAGATGAGTTATGACCTCACTTGATATTTTGGGTGGGGTAGGTGGTAGGATAGTATATGATTATATTAATATTCATAATGAACATGTGGAGGTGGTGGCTCAACTAGTAGTGTTATGGGATAAAGAACATAGGTGCAAGTCTTGT
The DNA here is from genome assembly GCA_037957365.1 of Torreya grandis. Taxonomy (NCBI): domain Eukaryota; kingdom Viridiplantae; phylum Streptophyta; class Pinopsida; order Cupressales; family Taxaceae; genus Torreya; species Torreya grandis. The sequence continues at coordinate 19,328 of JARHVA010004079.1, read as the reverse complement.
TCTAGATCGAGGGAATGTGTGAGCATCAAGATCTTGTGTGTATGTAGATGAGAGTGAGGGTGATGACGTTGGTCCTAGTAACCAATATCCTATTATTAAGTGATTATGTATCATTTTATGAAAACTTGTTCAAGTTATACACACACACACATATGGAATTTTTAATAAATAGACATCATGTTATGTGATATTTTTATTGTGGCATTATTTATTTGATTAGATGTTTGGCTATGTTCATGGCTTATGTGTTGATGTGAAAATGTGTTCTTTCAATAGATAATGAGAATTTATTTTAATTGTGTATGTGTTTATGTCTATGTTTGAGTAGATATTAATATTGTATTTTAAATGTTAGTTATTGGAATTGATGACATGAAATTATCATATTATGTGTTAGTATTGATCCTATGATTTCAATATGCACTATTTGAATCCTGATGGTAGGTAAAAAGTGACAATACTACTCATATTATGTAGGTGTAGAATTAAACTATGGAACTAATACTACTCATAGTGTATTGTTGGTATCTAGATTTGTAGATTTTATAGTTAATAAATTAATTGGTTTTCATGTTTAAATTATACTCTTTGCTATATGATCTCTTATAAATATATTAAATAGTTTTCATACTAGAACTATGCTTTGATCTATGTGATCTCTACCAAATATCTTAATTAGTTTTTATACTAAAAATAGTAATTGAGTTATTTTCACATTTCTCACCATTTTTTTATAATTAGGTTGATCTATTTGAACTGGTTTCCATCTCTACCAAATATATGGTGCATGAGATCTCTCATAAGTATGTTTCCTATAAACCACATGGCTCATACAATAAGCAACCAATTTTTCCTTGGAAAGAATGTCCTAGGGTAACTTAGTCGTAAAGGAGTGTGATATAAGATAATGTGTATAAGCATATATATTCTCCCTGTGTGAATTTTATAATGCCTCTATCGATATAATAGTCAATACAATATCTGAATGCACAATAATTATTATCCCAATGTATATTAAATTGATGGTAATTTCAATATGGTTGATTTATTATTATGTGTAAATGATGTGTTATATTATGATGAGTAGGAGGAAGTGTGATAATAATCCTATATAATAATGTAAATATCATGAGTCCTATCTTTGTCTGATAACTATATGGCCCCTATACTAGTGTCATGTGCTCTACTCATTATGGGAGATGATCTATGAAGTGGCCATTTTCCTTTGTTGACTATTTTAATTGTTTTTTATGTTCCACTTTTTCATTAATCATAGGTGTATTATGTGTTTTTACCATATTGGATGACTATGAGAGATATAAATCAAGATCTACCTCTGAATGTTCTCAACTAGTCCCAACTTTTTCTCTAATGTGATAGTTGTATAACATAGATGTCAAAATGATTGATATGTCTCATATAAAAATTTATTCTTAATAGGGAAAATTAGGAATATATCAAATATGTACTATATTTATAAATCTATTATCTGGTAGATCAACTATTGAGTAAATGATTTGAATTATAAAATGTAATCATTCATTGGTTCTAGCTCACCTTGGTGTAGTGAAGGCAACCTCTCATACGGGACTCAAGGTTTCTTATTTTGGATATAATGCATGAGATATATTTCTTCTAAGTCATCATATCTACATAGTCAACCACTAGGGATTGAATAATGGAACCAATTTAATGCCTCAACCTCTAGACTCCTAGGAAATAATTGTAGGGGAATCAAACTTCTAATGGTATGTGACATAGACTTTCTATAGTCTTTGAGATGTAAGTATGGATCTCCATGTAAATTAAGCTTAGGTAATGTTGGTGTATAAAACTTATTTGGTAGTTTTTCATTGATTATTTTGTGTGGGATAGGATTTTCATGGATAGCATTGAAATCAAACCAAGTGCAGTATGCTTTACTTTCCAAAGTGATCTGATGTAATTGTTATTGTAAAGTGTCCATGACATGTATCAAGGAGATTATCTCTTGAGAAGTTAAATTAAAAACATTAAGAGTTTCTTTTAAACATTGAATATTATTTTTAATTTTATAAATTGGTACATTACATTGTGTATCACTGGTATAGATACTAGGTTGGTTCACCGTAACCTTTGGAGGGGTGATAGCTTAGACCTAGTGAGAGGGAAATTGGCTATCACCCTCATGGAGGTTAGGATGAGAAATGGGTTCTACTATAGTAAAGATGAGTGGATGAGATTAATTGGTATCTATTACAATATTAATTTGTAAATAAATATCACATGGTAATGGAATAAAATATTTATCATTATCATACGAATGTAAACTATAAAAACTAAGAACATGAGTATAAGTTTGCATATTTTTATTTGAAGACATATTATAATTTGAATTAAAATTTGATAATTAATTAATTTTTACATGATATATGGGTGAATTAGGGAGAAAATATAAGGAATAGACTCGATTTCATCTTCACTAATATCATAATAATCATTTTTATTTAAAGTTTCATCAAAATCAGAATTAATTTCACTCGTAGAGTTAAGGGAAGAAGAATTATCATTTTCATGCTCAATAATAGGAGTAGAAGATTATTTTTTATTTTTACTACTATGCAACATATCATCATGTATATTTGGAATGTAATGTGTATCTTAAATAGCTATGAGTGGAATGCACATGTTATCATTATTTTCAATAATGGAGTCAAGTGTAAAATAAGTAGCAATCATATTTTCATTTGGAACATTATGAAATGTAGGAGAAGGGATAGAGATACTTAAATTATCCATAGTTTTCATGGAATCCATATGTTCATCTTGAAAGGTAAAATAAGGTGATAATATCATCTAATTTATTTTTTAAAACTAGTTATATGTTCTTTTTTCAAATTGAATTGAGAAAGGTGAAGAAGATGCATTTTCCTTTTATATGTTAGGAACATCATGTGAAAGAATAATCTTACTTGAATCATGAAAAGGTAAATTGATTTTATTATTATTACATTATTTTAATTTGAATAAATATGTGTCAAAATTTGTTGATAGGATAAGATCACATTCAAATAAAACACTTCTAATACAGGGCTCTTTTGGCCTTATATTGTTAAGTTGATTTTCAGAGTAAGGGAAGAGAGGGGAGAAGGAAAAGAAGACACGTATAATTTATCCTCATTATCACTTGCACTATCATGCTCATAGTAATAATCATATCCATTATTAAAAAATAATTATCATAATCATTATAAATGAAATCATGCTCATTATCATGTGCTAGTGTATAATTTTGAAAATTGGTGCAATCATTTTTATAATAATGAGAAAAGTTAGAAAAATTATCAACTAGTTAAGGGGAAATAGGTTCCCTAAAATTAATCTTAAAATTACCATAAATGAGAATGATAAAATCAATAATAACCAAAAAATAGGCAAAAGATAATGCAACATAAATAACTTTGAATTTTTTTTAAATATTCAACCTAACGTATAAAAAATCAAAAGTTGACTTGAAACCCTAAAGGGATAATATTTGAATATATGAGGACTTAGTATGTGAAGATAGGTTTTTAATGTTTTAAGATAAAATTTAAACTATTAAATTAATGAAAACCCTAATATAGGACTTATATGATCAGTTAGGATGTGTAAAAATAAGGAAATATCATAATTTTATAAACCCTAATTTACTACACAAGACTAAAGAAGGCAAACCCTAAGAAAGGAATTAAGGTTTTTAATAAATATTCAACATAAATTAGGTTCACCAAATGATTTAAATTTTTAATTAATAATATATATAGATCTTAGAATTTTAAAGAGGTGAGTAAAAGGGTAAGTATAGATAAATATTGCAAATGACTAATTTATCTGATTTACCCTAAATAGTAAGTGTAAGGAGAAACCACTTATCTAGAATGAAACATGCATCACTAGGTGATGGTAGTGTTGGAACAAAAAGAAAATTTAGGAGTCTATTTTTTTGAAACTAGAGTCCCAACTACTTTAGATCAATAGTGTATTTAGTTGGATAGTAATGTGATACAATATTGGCAAAGGCATTGCTCTAGTGTCCTTTTATGGATATGAGCCCTAAAACTTATAGGGATGTTGTGGGAGGATTCTTTGGTCTTATATGTGTCCTCATGAACTTTACATCTTTTTTGTATCATCTTTTGGATTTTTAATCTTCAAAACCCTAATGAATAACTACATACAAGAAAATATAATAGAATCAAAATTAAAAGGAAAGGGAAAAGGTGGGTTGTGGGATGTTATGATCACATAAACAAAACCCATGTTGTCTTGGCTATTGCCTACATTAACCACAATGATATTATTTTTAGATAGAATTTAGCTATACCTTAGGGAATGTGTATAATCAATGTGTATTATATGTAAGAATGACTTTTACTTATGCCCTTATTTGATTAAGCATGTGGTTCTATGTGTGATGCTGAGTAATATGAAAAATGTTGGGCTATATTATTGACTAATTTTATTTAATTATGTGCCAAAGTATTAAGTGTTTGGTTTAGAATTCCTTGTGAGGATATTTATATATAAGTAAATTTAATTTTAATCTGAGACATGTCTTCAGAGACCAACATGGTAAAAAGATAGATAAAAATCATAAGAGGAGACATAAATGAGGCCAAGGATACAAAACAAGTTAAAAACATGACCATTGGACAATAACTTTGAGGTGGACAATAATGTGGGGCATTAATATACAAGACCAAAATATTATTTTACATTTAAAAAACTAGGTCATAAATGAGACAAATAGGCCAAGGGACCCTATGACAAGAAAAGGATTGGAATAAGACTACTAAAGGTGCAAAAATATTTCATAATAAGAATCAAAATACCAAAGTGACCATTCAAACAAGAATCTCTTTCATCATTAAGAACTTCCTATGAAATATCCATAAAATACATAGTACTTTTGTTTTCTTGACCAAATTAGGGTGTGTATAGTAATATATATACCCAATGGGTCATTTACTATATATACCCAATGGGTCATATATCTAAACTCATAAATATATTACTTGCTTATATAAATGTATACATATATACATAGTTTTACATGTGAATAATTTTTTAATCACATATACCTATTTATATGAGTTCAACCAAGCCATTAAATCATTCAGGTCTACTAGTCAACCATATATAATTACATGAGGTTGTAACCCTCTAAGAAAACATTTACAACTATAACCTAGTTATTCAATTTCATGATTCTTACTAGACCTCCATTTTCATTAGTTTCCTTCGATAAGCACAATGAAGGTCTGTAGTATTCATGTAATATATAACTATAGTTTTATCTATGATTAGTAAATTTATCTATAGTTAATATGCATATTATATAATTATCAATTCAAATCACTCTAATTAATATCCACATATACAAATATATCTTTTAGCTATACGATATTATTTTTATTTGCTTGATGTATTTTTGAACTCAATAATGACAAATACCTATAGGCAAATATGATAAAGAATATTTATGGATATGATGTATCTTACTTCAACTTAAAAAAAAAAAATCCAAATATAATATATTAATCTCCATTTTTTGCCATACATATTTTATGACTTAAAATCTCATTATCAATGAACACATAATAACCCAAATTTCCAAAATAGGTCTTTAGTCATTTTAAATAGAACCATTTTTTTTAAATATGAATCATACTATTGATATTGAATGACTTTTTTATTTGTACACATAATTTGAATATGGATAAATCCATTTTTATGGACCTACAAATGGTACTAAGATCCATCTCTAGATCCATAAAAATAGACCTACAATTATGAAATGAAACCTTGACCATTTATATTTAAATAACATTTACCCTACCCTCAGGTATAAAAAACATTTTTTAACTTTCAAACAAGATTAAATCCATACCCATTAAAATGAAACTATAATTATTATCCATCTATAAATTGAATACATAAGCTACTTGGTCATTTGTATAGTTGTTCAAAATAGAAATGTTAGTGGCTTCAAAATAAAAATCTCTTAGTTTTACAATTTTTTCCTCTTCCTTCTTTGTCATTTTTTAAATATTATTTCCTTCTTTCATTTTTATACTTTTTCCCTCTTTTTCATGATTGCAAAAACCTTCTATTTCTCTGTCAGTTCACCATAATGACACTTAGGTTATACTTCTCATTCACCTTCTCTTGTAGATTGAAAAATCATTGATTTATGGGCATGGCCATTGTATATCATTATTTTCTAAAAATCCAAGTCAATATACACAATCATAACAAAAATGAAACTCTAATGATTTCTCAAAATAACTAATTTATTTTTCTTCGACTTTGAATGGTTATCCATTAGAATCCCTTCAAACTTTTCATGCAAATACCATAATTTTATATGTTTCTAAATTTTATTAATTTAAAACATGTTTTGAGCACATCATAATCCAATCATATATGATTTAAATAATTAACTTATTTAATTCATGACTTTGGGGTCATTTTTCCCCATTTAACACTTCTTAGGCCACCTAAAGGAAAGTAAGAATAATAGTTAATTCAAGAATAATTTAATACATATTATAGATATAGATTGAAACCTAATTTGAGTTAAGAGTGTTTAGGTCCTACTTAAAAATATAGCTCAACATGGGACTAACCCTAGGCTATGGGTATCTTATAATGGGGTCAGACCTCCAAGATTTTTAATAAGGCTAGCACCTCTGATGGATCATTTTATCTCATTCCCACTACTAAAACTTACTAATTACCAAGGAAAAGGGATAGAGAGATGGAGAGATAGAGACAACATGAATGGGAAACCTAAGCTAACAATAATGATGCACCTAAGTTATGGGTTGATGTACCCTACTTGACTCTTAGACACTAATGAAATAAGCACAAGATTAGATATAGGATTAAAAATATTTGTCATACATCAGTGTTTCATGAATAGGTTCTCCAAATGATCTAATATAAGGTAAATTATGGACAAGTTTAGAGAAAGACACTAACTAGTCATTGTATCCACATGTAGGCTTCAATCAAGAGATGTAGAACACTAAACATGACTTGCATAACAATATGAACTAGTAGCTAGGTGAGATCATAATTTGACAAGGGAAAAACCTCTACCACATATGTAAATATGACATGTACACACTATACTAGAACAATGAAATCTAAAATAGTCTTATATTGATCTTAAGAGTTTACAAGCTCCATCTTGATAGAGTTTGGTCATGCCCAAGAGGAGTAGATAAAATAATGAGAGGATCTATTTTTTGGCTCAAAAGACTTTATATATATTATAAAGAGAGATGGAAACAATGACTTGAATAATGGAGAAAAGATCATCATGATCAAGAAGTGAGGTGGAAGCTCATTAATTACCTTTTGCATGGCATGTCTTGATCAATAAATGGACCTCATTTTATCCCACTAGTCCCTAAGCTCTTATCATTAGCTAAGAGTGTCCTACTAAAGACAAGGGTTTATTCCATGATGACTAAGTATTTTTGAGTGGAATAAATGCCATTAACTAATTTTCCCACTACTAGTTCACCACCTTAGGACCTGAAGTCTACTTGACATACTCATGAAGATTAAAACCTCAAATCTTGAAACTAACAGGGCCATGCCATAAATGGTATTTTTTACCTAATTTTTCAATGATGAAGCCACATGGATAGATGAAACCATTTTGCATTAACCACATATCTATTCCATTTTCATATTTGGATCATAGGTCCCACCTATGGATGGAAAACCAATCTAAGGTCATTGGTTTTCCCATAATTGTCCATATTAATGTAGACCTATAGAGCATAGCCTCTTTTGGGCTCCCATTAGATCTAAAGAGACCCATGAGTATTTATAAGAGCTAAGAGTTCATGATACCTAGATACTTCTTTATAAATGGTAAACATAGTCACAAGAATGAACCCTATAAGCCATAAAAATATCAAACCATAGGTACATATTAAGCTCCAATGGTGGTCTTTTACATTCCTTATACCTGTCTTCATCATATTGACCACTCCATGACATTTGAATTAGAGTGAATAGCATCAGGATGAACCTGTAAAACCTTATTTCCCTTGGTCAAAAATGGATTCTCAAGATTTGTCAAAAACCCTAGGCTTGCCTTTATTCTAATTTGCCATCAAAATCTGACTCGACCCATTAACATATTGACTCATCTCATTTCATCAATTTCAATCTACAAAAATGCCTACAAGTCATTAATCCTCTACCAATTGAATGTGTTTTTGACACTTTTCATGCACACATTTTCTCTAGAGATTTTCTAACTTCTTTGACCTCCACTCATTGTTAGATCTAAATGTACAATTGAATATGTGCCATTAGATCTATCTAGGACCCTTTATTTTAACTCTAATAGCTACTTTATGAGCTTGAATTTGAAATCCCACAAACCATATTTGACATCTTTTAGAATGTATTTAATGTCCCACAAACCATAAATTTTATGCTCTAATGGTTTTTTTATTGAGCTTTATTTTGAACGTAGTGTGAATGTCTAATGTTTTAGTTCCAACTTTGAAGGCCTATAACTTGAAGTTAAATATTCATGGAGACACCAAATTTTTATGAGATGTTATTGAGGCCAAATGGAATAAACCCATTTTATCTATTGGTCTTAGGAGCCTTCTAAGTGTGTCTATAAAATTATCAAGTTGACTAGTTCATTCATTATTGCATGACATCCTAGTGATGGTCTAGTTCATTTAGCTAAGTATGGGAAACTTAGCAAAATATGATTGAGGAGCCAAATTTGAACATGCATAACTTCTTTTTCACTTTGGTAAATGACCTAAGACTTAACATGTAGTAACTAGGGACTAAACTAAATAAATCCATATGATCACTTTTTCTTGAGACTACTATAAGTGTGAGATATGGCCTCGTCAATATGCTCACTTGGATTTATTTGAGATTCTTAAAAGATGGCTAAGTATGGAAAACTAGTGAATTTTTCTTGAGAGGACAACTTTAGGTATTTATATATTTTGATGCACTTTGATGGATGACCAAAAACTTGGTGTATATGTTCTTTGGACTAATGTGAACAAACCCATATAACCAATTCTCCCTAACTCATCCACACATGGAAATCATAACTTTAGCAAAGTGCCTACTCATAATTTATGCCACCATACTCAAGATGTCTAGATGAACACTTTGAAGAACTAGATTAATGTTATGAACTTCCATACTTATTCTAGGCACTCTTAAATTTTTTGAGGGGTCTTTATAACTCTATTCCATCTGATCATCCATTAGAAACCTGATCCATATGGGTGTAAGCTTGGTATGTTGGCCAAAAATTGGCCAACATCTTTGGTGACTCATAAGGGTTGCATGCCTATCTATGCAGAAGAACTTAGACCATGCTACCTTATGTAGTCTATTAGACATGGAGTCTCTACTCTAGCTTAAAAATACCTTCAGCCAATATTGTTTTCCATTCTTGCTCTTACCTCTTTTGAAACAAAAAATAGCAAAAAAAAATAGAGTGCCCAAGGCAATTATTAAAGGTAAACTAACTTATTGAAAAAAATAGGGATAATAAACAAATGTGTGAGAATGCAGCTTAGAGAAACTTAAACAAAACTAATCTAATATATACAGCCTAAAACTATGTGTACCTTTCCTCCTAAATCAAAAGGAAAGTTTGAAAACTTTCTTGCATCATAAGATGAGGGTTTAAATAAAGCATGTAACTCCTTAACCCTTGGTATTGATCCCTACTTCTTATTTATTACAATTGTCAACTCTTTGTCATAATGCTTAATGAGAACCAAATGGATTCAAAAAGGTTGATTATGTGTATCTAGATATTCTCACATTTCTCATATGGTTCCTTAACTATAACCTCTAATGGTGGTTCAATAAGGCATACCTCCTTAGTTTCCATGGTGTCCTTCATAAGATTGGGATTATATTTTGATTCAAGTTATTTAGAATCATCAAGGATCTCTATATATTTCTCCCATCCTTGGTCATTTTCCTCCATGGGAAATTTTTTGTTCACCTTCTCTAGCACTTGATCCTCAACTTGACCAAGATATTTAAGCTCTTGAAAGAGCTTCATTTACAATTGCCAATCATCTTATCCTCCTTGTCATTTAGAGCCACCACTTCTTTAGTATTCTCTTCTTGATGTATGAGGTCATAAAGTTGGTGTTATTCATGCTTAAAATCATTAATGTAATCTTTAGAATATCCTACCTACTACACTATCTTATCATCCAAATCTACCATCTTAAACTCACCAATCTGACTCATGAAATCATGGTATATCTACTACCAATGGTCTTCTTATTTAGGAATAATCTCTACCTTAACAATAGTGTTGTGTGAGTTATTCTCATGGATACCTTCCAAATAAATATGAGCTTGTACTTGATTTATATTAGCTACCATATGGTCTTAAGAAAACTCTTGATCTTGGACAATTGTTATGTGATGAATAGGTTCTTGGGAAGTAACCTCTTGATGCACATCTGAGACTTCTTCTTATTGGATATCATCTCCAACTTGAAATTTACCTTGTAGTTCATCCTCTCTTGACATTTTTAAATATTGAGACATTCTTTCTCTTTCCAAGTAGTGTCCCAATAATGATCTCCCATTCTGACTCTGATAATCCATTAGTATTAGTTGTGAGTTCAACATGGAGTTCACCACTTACCTCTTGAAGGAGTGTAATAGGATATTATTCAGATGACTCCAAGAGAGATGAGATATATTGAACATCTCCTTGGTCCAAAAATTTATCTTTGATATTCATGCCCTCCTCCTTTTGCATGTTGCTCTGGATGGATTTTCAAGATGGAAATAACCTAGATTCTTGAGGAGGGAGGGATGGGGGTTGAGTAGCTTTGGATTTGTTTGATTGCATGTATTGGTTTCAATATGGGAAAGACATAGGTTATTATTTGACCTTTTAACTCTATTTATCCTCCTCTTTCTTTGTCTTCATCTCTAACTCTTTGATTTGCTTCACTATATTCTCTTGAAATAATTTTTCTTTAAGGTGGTAGGTGGCTTCATGAAGATAAGGAAGCAAAGAAGATTCCTAGGGAGGGATGAGAGAGGTTCATATAGGTTTAGATCCTCCTTTAACATGGGTCTTCAAATTTATATTTTCCTCACTTTGCCTACCCCATGACTTCACCACTTGAATCCATCTTGTAACCTTGAAGAACTTCATAAGGGGTTCTTAAGGAAGAATGGGATCTTAGATTCTAATGGTGAGTTAATCCACAATAATATCCTTCTTTATTTTATGGCTCTCTTAGATAGATATCCAAGATGGGAAAGTCTAAGGAACACATGAATAACTTAGAACATTCAAAGGGTTACTTGGAATGGTCTCTTGGGGAGGAATGGGTAGCACATAATAAGATTGAGGTGGTGTATATGAAGGCACATAAGATTGGAAAGGTTGTACCTAATGTTTTTCAAAGCCTTTTAGCTTGTCCTCAATTCTTTAAATATAACCACCTACATCCATAATATCACCTATGAGATTGTTAAAATTTTCTATCTCAAGAGATGCCCATTTTGCTTTCATTTGTTGTAATTATTTCCTCACATGATGAATCAGGTGAGTAGGGACATCTCGGCCATAACACTTTTATGAGCATAATTATAGTGAATGTTTGTTAAGGATTATTAAATTTCACTTAAATTATGGTATGGATAGATCCTGATAGGGTTGATAAGGATTAGTGTTATGATAGGCTTGATATCCATAAGAAAGATCAAGGCAATATTATAGCATATATGATTGAAATATGTCCTCATATGGATCTTGGTAGGGCTGATTAGGCTCATATGGATTATGAGGGTCATATTGGGACTGATGATAAGGAAGTGGATAATAGGAATATTCACCATAAATATTCATATTAACCTCATATGTTAAATAAGATGTAAGAACTAACTAAAATTTTCAATGAGACACACCTGGTATATTCATAACCAAAATCTTTAATTTGGAGTCACCATTGGTGCTAATTTTCTCACTTCCAACAGTTAATTAGAAGAAAGACACACCAATATCCTTCCACTATTTTGGACCTTTGTCCCACTAGGCATGATATAAATTTTGTAGATCTAGGTTGCACCCTAGCTAGAGGCAAGATTATTTAGGTCCTACTTCTGAATATAACTGAACATGGGAGTGACCGTAGGCTATGGATATCTTGTAATGGGGTTAGACCTCTAGGATTTTTAATGAGGCTAGCTCCTCTGATGCATCATTTTAGCTCATTACCACTACTAAAACTTGTTAATGACCAAGGAAGAGGGAAAGAGAGAGAGATATAGAACATAAAATGGAAACCTAAGATAACAATGGTGATGCACCTAAATTATGGGTTGATCCACCCTGCTTGACTCTTAAACACTAATGAAACAAGCAAAATATTAGATCTAAGATTCCATATATCTATCATACATTAGTGCTTCATGAAGAGGTTCACCAAATGATATAAGTTGAGGGAAATTATGCAGAGGTCTAGAGTAAGACACTAACCAATCATAATATCCACATACAAGATTCAATCAAGAGATGTAGAACACTAAACATGACCTACATAATAAGATGAATTAGTAACTAAGTGAGATCATAATTTAACAAGGGATAAAACTCTACCATATATTCAAATATAATATGTATACACTATACCAAAACAATGAAATCTAAAATAGGCTTATATTCATCTCAAGAGTTTACAAGCTCAATCTTGGCAAAGTTTGGTCATGTCCAAGAGAGCGAGTATAGAAAATAATGAGAGGACCCATTTTTTAGCTTTAAATCTTCTATATATAGTAGAAATAGAAAAATAGAGATGGTAAAAATTACCTAGATAATGGAGAAAATATCATCATGATTAAGAAGTGAGGTGGCAGCTCATTTATTGCTTTTTTACATGCATGTCTTGATCAACAAATGGACCTCATGTTGTCCTACTAGTCCCTGAGTTCCTCTCATTGGCTGGGAGTGTCCTATTAGAGATAAGGGTTTATTACATGATTAATAATTATATTTGAGTGGAATTAATTACCTTAACTACTTATCATACTACCATTTTACCACCTTAGGACCCTAAGTCCACTTGACATGCTCATGAGGATCAAAACCTCAAATCTTGAAACTGATAGGGCCAGGCTGTGAATAGAAGTTTATACCTACTTTGTCAATGATGGATCAATGTGGATAGATGAAATCCTTTTTAATTAACCACATATATATTCAATTTACATGTTTGGATCCTAGGGAGAACCTTATACAAAAAACCAATCTAAGGTCATTGGATTTCCCATAGTTGTCAATATTAATGCAGACCTATAGACCATAGCCTCTTTTGGAATCCCATTAGGTCTAAAAAGACCCATCAATCTTTGTAGGAGCCAAGAGTTCACCATACCTAGATCTATATTTATTAATGGAAAACATAGTCACAATAATTAACCCTATAAACCATAAAATTTTAAAACTAGAGTTCCATATTAAGCTCCAATGGATATACTTTATATTCCTTATACCTGACTAAATCATATTATTTACTCCATAGAATTTGAGTGAGATTTAATGTAATTAGGATGACCCTAAAAAAACCTTATTACCCTTGCTCAAAAATGGATTCTCAACCTCTATTGAAAACCTTAGGATCACCTTTGTTTTAATTAGCCATCAAAATCTAACTCAATTCACAGACATATTGACTCATCTCACTCCATTGAGTTCAACCTATATAAATTATTATGAGTCATTGATCCTATACCAATTGAATTCACTATTGAGACTTATCATTCACACATTTTCTCTTAATATATGCTAACCACTTTGACCTTTGCTCACTGTTAGATCTGAATGTACGATCAAATGCATGGTGTTAGCTATACCTACGACCCATTATTTAAACTCTAATGACTACTTTATGAGCTTGAATTTTATGTCCCAAAAACCACATTTGACATCCTATATAATTTATTTGACATCTCATATACCATAAATTTTATGCTCAAATGGTTTTTTTCCTAAGCTTTATTTTGATGTCAACGTGAACAACTTATGTTGTAGGTCCAACTTTGAAAGCCTATAACTTGAAGTGTAAAAGTCATGGAGGCACCAAATTTTTAGGAGATGTTCTTGAGGATAAAAGGAATGACCCCATTTGATCCACTAGTCCCAAGATCCTTCTAAGTATGTCATAAAAATGATAAAATTGGCTGGTCCATTCATTCTTACATGATGACCTGATGATGGTCTAGTTCATTTAGCTAAGTATGGGAAACTTAGCAAAATATAAATGAGGATCCCAATTTGAACATGCATAACATATTTTGTGCTTTGATGTATGACCTAAAAATTAGCATTTATAAACTAGGGACTAAACTAAAAAAACCCATATGATCACTTTTTCTTGATACTGAAACATGTGTGAGATATGGCTTCATCAATATGCTTACTTATCTCTATTTGAGCTTCTTGAAAAATGGCTAAGTATGTAAAATTAGCATATTTTGCCTATGAGGCCAAATTTGGGTCTTCATATATTTTGATGTGCTTTGGTGGATGACCATAAACTTGGCACATATGTTCATGGGACTATTATGAATAAACCCATATGACTAATTCTCCCTAACTCATCCACATGTGGAAATTATGATGTCAACAAAGTGCCTACTCATAATTTATGCCACTAGACTTAAGATGTCTAGATGAACACAATGAATAACCAAATGAATTATATGGACTTCCATACTTATTCCATGCACTCTTGACATTTTAAACGGTCTCTGAAACTCTAGTCCATCTACTCATATATTAGCAACTTGATACATATGGGTGAAAGCTCGGTATGTGGGCCAAAAATTGGCCAACAATACCTTAACGTATTATACATCACAAAAGACATAAGGAGGTCTCATTATTTACACATTCAACATGTTTTATCTAATGCAACAATGTTATGGAGATACAACTAGTTTAACACCAATCAACATACCATGTTAGTATACAAGTATCTAAGATAGTCCAATAAAGGTTAGTCCATACACTAATATGATTCAACATGAATTAATACAAGTGATGATCTAAAAAGAATTCAACTATATCAAATTTTAATTATCATAACATGTTAATAAAAAACTATAAGATCATTACATCTCTAAATTAAATGCAAAACAGACATAATAAATTAAATAGACAACAATGTGAAATAAACACTCATTTAACAAACATAATGTGGTGTGTGTGGGTTTTATTATTTTTCTCCTCTTTACCCCCACTACTAATATCTACACCACCCTCCTCTATGATACTCTCCCTCTGTACCACTTTGTAAGGGTGGGATAATCTTAAAACCACTTTGGTCAAACACAAAAGTTAATTAGTATGTGCTAGCAACGAATAAATGAAATATTATATATATATATATATATATATATATTGAATTAATGTATTACAAATAAATATGCTAATGAAATAATAATCACTCTGAGATTTTGATATACATCATCACATTATATTTCTAATAACACATGATATAATCATCAAATCATTATTGAACATAAAATAACAATACTTTTGTCACTCTATGGCTTAAATGTCAGATATGCTAACAAAAATTATAAATACCAATCATTAGTTTAACTCATCTTATTATCACTAACATAGTATTTAAGGAATGGGATGTGACAATAGTTAATGTAATAGTATCTCAATTATTGATTGACTAGGAAAATATATTGTCTTTTACTTACCATTTAATGAATGATTAGCCTTAGTAGGTTTTATAATTAAATGTTGGAATAAACTTATCTTGTTCAAGTGGATGTTCATATGTAATTCTATATATTGTGAAATAAATCCTCTGAACTACAAAATATATTGTGCATGGAAATGTGACACTTTTCAACTAATAAATTTCCATAATATGGTGCAAGAATATGTGCATTCTATTTCATTTCCACTTCCATAGTTTTATTAGAATCATCTTATAATGGATTGTTAAATATATTTTGATTTTGATGGTCAATAGGTTGTGATCAAAGGTAATATGTTGATTATCAATAAAGTATTGGATATTACGTTTCAAGATATAATATATATTTTTAGAATGTCTAATAGCTAGGTGATAATCATAATATGCATTAGAATAATATAATTTGGATAGAGTTTGATTTGTATAAAAATATATAGGATGAGGGAGAGATATTATATGACACTCTAAAATCTTCTTAATCAACAAATATGGAGATTCAATTAATAATGTAAATTGTCTCCTTACTACATGGGACAAGATGAGACAATTAGGTTATAGTGACATTGTATTAACTATGGTATTTATTTCCTTATTAACCTTTATGTTGATGACATAATAAATATACACTTATATTCAATGATATATGGTATATTAAGGTTGTAAATACTTTTATTCATATGAAATTTTGTGTTATGCCTACCTAATATATTTTATCATAGAGGCCACATATGATTGCTCTATATTACTTGGGAATGTTTTTGTACATATTGTTTCTAAGAGAATAGCCTTGTATTTTGGATACTACTGTAATATATACATAATTTAAATATTATGAACAGATTCATTAGAGTGGTTTCAAATATGACATGTCATTGATAATTGTTTAATTCACTCCTTTTGGATTAATTTATGGTGAATGTTGACTTGTATACATAAAGGCAAATATTGATTAATAATATCCTTTGAGGGTAAACATTTTTGATCAAAATTTATGATATTTTCATTATTTTTTATATTTTTCATAATATCCACAAAATAAGTTAGTTCTATATCACTTGGTGTAGGTGTTTCACATAAAGCTTCATAGAAGATATCTTTATATTTGACTACTTTATGATCTCAATAAATGATATATGAGTATGTATATTGGTAAGCTTTGGATTTAAATCTTGGGATTATGCACATTTACTCCCATTTAAAATATACAAGGTTTTTTAATTAGTGAAATAAGAGTTTCAAATAGAAATTAGATTGTTATCTTGTTCTAAACTAAATTTCTATGATTTTATCACTTTGTTTCATCTCTTTGATTATTTTGTTGATTGATTTAGAAATGTATGGAATATAATAAGGAATTATTAACATAATAATTTAAAATAAAATAACTATGAGATATATTCATATAAAATTTGGTTAACTATCTTTTACTTAAATTTGATTTTTAAAATTTTAACAATTTATAAAATCATAAATCATAAAAACTCTACGGCAAGCTAGGGTTTTTCATATGAAAAGATAGATGTCAAGTTCACCAAAAATATTAACCCTTTTTGGATAGGTATGTTATGGTTAGGGTTTATAATATCCTAATCAAATGGATGAATAAAACTAATCTAGAGTAGGCCAATTAAACTTAACCAAATAACACAAACTTAATCTAAAAATTTATTAAAAGAATAAAACATAATTTTAATTGATATTTTGAAAATTTAAACATAAATAAGGGATAATAATTATCCTATTTTAAAAAAAAATATGTCTATTTGAGTTGTGTATAGGTGGAATCAGGTAGTTTTATACTCAGGATCTAATCATTAGATTCTTGAAATATCATTTTTGGAGGCCTAAACACTTGTATCAACCTGTGTACACTTACATCAATGATTCTATCATAAAATCTATGTAAGTATAATGTATGGAATATTAATTCTATTTATTACTAATCACATGTGCCTATTATGTTTTTATATTGCCTTTTTATTTATGTATATGGGTTACATGCACAAGCTCTATAGACTGTTTATAGCTCAAATCCTAGTTCTTCACCTTAGGTTAAGTATTATTACCAAAATTAGGTTAGTGGGTTTAGGATGCCAATCTATCCTCAAAAACCCATCTATAAATGAGTTCATAATACATATCCAATACTCCAAAAAGTGCCTCAAACATATGAAGTTCTCCCATAAGTGTGTGCATGTGTTTGTGCATAAGGGTACAATATGTCATATTCAAGGGAATGCAATGATATATCTTATAACTTGACAAATACCATTCATGAAAATTTATTTGATTGATTCATATTTTTATTATGACTAATCATATGACTAATATATAAATAGGGAATAATAGGGTAGTATAACTCAATTGTGTAATTGATTGAATGAGATTTATTAGGTGTTTGTTTGGTACTATTTACATGTGTGATTGATAATGATGAGTGGTATTTGTTTTGTAATAACACCACACATTTTAATAATATATCATGAAATGGTTAGATAATAAAATTAGGTTGTTGCATACATTTTTAAATATTTGTAATTTGGATGATTTTGGGGGTATGAACACTTGATAATGAGTAATGACACTAGCATCGATGTTAGTATCCCTATAGAAATGTAAGTTTCTATAAGTATAGAAAAATATGAAATATTTTTATTTAATATTGAAGGATATAGATTGTATTTTAAGATTTCTATAGTGTACAAGTGATATGGGTCATTAAAATGATAGGTTCAAAATATAAGATAAGTATCTAGGCATAGTGAAATGGTGAATGCATGCCTTTCAACATCTAAATGATCTAGGATAGAAAGGTAGATCCCTAAATTTTATTTTTCAAGTGTACAAGATTGAGATGCTATATATAATTATATTTTAGTATCTACAAAATCTTGAATAATGAATATGCAGATGGTAAAATAAAACAAGAAATCACATATGCTTAATTCTCAATATGAATTAATTATGTACTTACACAATAATATTAAATTTATTTAATTTAATAATTTTGTGATACCAAGTTCAACCTTCATTACATATATTCCATTCTTCAAATCTCAACAACCTCATTCAAGTATTAGGATTTAGAAAAGAATCATTTACAAATTACATAAAAAAAAATTGAACAAGAAAACATACTAAGTGTATGAATTTCATATAAATATTGATCAATGAATATGTAAATGGTCAAATGAAACAACAAACTATTTATACCAAATTAATAATATGCATTAATTATGGCCTTATTATTTTATGTGCTTTCTTGATCATTGTTTGACTGGTGGAAGTGCAAAAACAAAATAATTGCATCCATTTTTGTCATATCACACATTTAGGATACTATAATTAATATTTATGTTTTTTATATGAATTAGGTGATATTTTTAGTATAATGATCCCAAAAAAATTATAAACATGTAAGTTTTGAGTGTAATTAATTTTAGTAACATGTCAAGATTACATTTTAATAGACTCCTTATTTTATTAATGAATTTAATGCCTTCAAGAGTAATCCATTCTATCTAATTATCC